>OY979695.1:159262293-159454793 GCA_963855945.1 Thereva nobilitata
AACAAGAGCAGCAAGCCATGAAGTTTTGAAGTTTTGTTTGAAATTTTTGAAATTTTTCGGTCGTTTGTCCGTTCGTTGGTGTCTGCCCGTGTAAATGCCCAGCCGACACTTCACCGGGCTTCAAAAAGGAATTAACGATAACAGTTAAATTTTGTCTGTTCGGTGTCCGCTCGTCTAAAAGGGCCCTTTGCAATCAAAAACTGAAAATAAAATGATGTTTGCAAACTGCTTGACAACAAACAAGTTGAAGCGTGTGTACACTTTCTATTGACATAAGGTTGACCACTCATGTTGATCGTCTGTAGGCCGCTTTATGGCAACAACAAAACCCCATAAATTTTTGATATTTTTCGTTCGTTTGTCCGTTCGTTGGTGTCCGGGCTTCAAAAGAGAATTAACAATTAAAGTTAAGTTTTGTCTGTTCGGTGTTCGCTCGTCTAAAAGGGTCCCTAGTTTCGCCTTTCAGATTTTGACCCAAAATTATGCATTTGTATGAAAAATAAATGAGATCAAAGTAGTACATAGTTGCAGTTTTTCAACGGCCTTTCTTTGGACGCTTTGATTATCAACAGAATCTGAAAAAAGAAGCAAAAAGCTCTCTAGGGGCGAAACAATGAATTCGGAAAAACAGGAAGACCTAGAACAACATGGAGTAGAACCCTATTAGCAGAGTCCGCTGGAGGGCAACTGTTTCCGCCTTACGTCTCACGAGGGATTAAAGCAGCGTAAAGAAGAAAGAAAGAAGAAGGACCGTTCAACTATTCCGTTTGCTTGCGTATGGTAAGCAATGGTTCGTATTCGGCGTGAACCAAGAAAGATCTGTAGTGAGTTTGTCGAATCGTTGAGCAAAGTGTTTTGCAACTGTAGAAGCGTGAGAAGATTCGGAATATCTGCGGAATCGATCTACAACCGTGAGGATGTATGCATATGTTCGAGATGATGGAAATGTTCTTACTATTATCCGTAACAATAGGGCTAAATCGATTTATCAGAAGCTGGAAGGCCTGTCTCGTTGGCAGACATCACGTCTACCGCTTGCCTGGCGCCTATTTTGATCAAGTGAAGGAGCCAAGTGTTCACGTACAGTAGAGCGATTAGAGTAAGATGTGGTGCCCCGACAAATTCACTGATCGTGCAAATTTACCTAAAATTGAGTAAAACACTACTCGCAAAAATTAAACTTAAAAATTATATCAATGGCAACCCTAATCACAAAAACACAAGCAATTAATTCCTAATCACTCAATCTGCTTACAAGAATCTCTTGAAGACGGGAAAGGTACAACCTAGACAGAAGAGAACAATTGTTTTTTTAATTTAACAGCGAAAAAAAACGATTTAATTATAAAGCTTTTTCCCTAAGGCTAATAATAATTCACACCATATCTTGGCACAAATATAACTACAACAAAAAGCCTGACCTCAAGCCTAAGTAGCCTAGGCTAACTGATATTTTATGTCGATGAGAACAGCAGCACCAGAATCCACGGCAAGAAGCTGGGCGCGCAGCAGAAAGCAAGTAGCGCAATTTTTAATTAGTGACATGCAAATTGAGCACAAAAGCTCAAATCAACATGTGGTAGAGCTTGTTGCCTATTGTTTTAGTTGCTAGCTATGGAAGAAAAAAAAATAAACAGCACACAGAATTTGTATAGAAATTCTCGCAGGATTACGCAACTATGTAAATTGACGCAATAGGAGCGAAATATATGCTGAATGAAAAAAAAACGGGTGCATAAACCGTAGGGAACACCATTGTTCAGTAGATGGCGCACGAATCCATCTTTTACCTTTTAACTGACTCAGCGTCTGGCAAGCGGCGTCTAATTGTGCTTATCATTAAATTTTCAAATTTATTCCCTTTACCTGTAAATGATTCTATTTAAAAAAATAACAAAAAAAACAGGCAGATTTATTTTTCCTAATCCTCGTTTTTGTGTGCGATTTGCTTCGGTTGACCGGTTACAAGCGCTGAAATTGGAGTGTTTTGTGCTGATAGACGCCCCCTCAGCAGACAGCGCGGAACAGCAGCGAGTCCCTCCACGTCTGCGGGTAGCATTAAAGATAATTATATTTTTTACGCGCGAGGCTGTTTACACTTCACTCTTCCTTTCATTACATTTTACATGGATCATGGCAAAGTTTGAATTTCGTAACGTAATTTATCTTTCTTTGCGTTTCGATGTATTCCACAGGTAAGAAAATATTACAAGGTACTCTTGAGTCCATGATGTTTTCCAATTTAAACTTTTGTTTTATTAAGTTTTTGTCTTGAATTTTTAATTTTGAAATTTTCTTAATGATTTTAGGATGATTACAGTGCAATCATAGATAAAGTTTAGATTATAAATTTTTAAGTGTTATCAGTAATCCTGAAAGTTGTTTTGTGGTGCTTTGAAATATTTCAAAACTCAGAGGAGATTGGGATAATCTCATTGAAACAAATCGAGGTGTATGCACCAGTTTTTAACAAGATTAAGCCTGTTTTCTAGAGTGTAATACCTTTAAAAGAGATGTTATATACTGATAACTTTTTGTCTATTACAATATTATTTCAGAAGATACCCCTACTAACCGTGTATCATCGTCAGAAGCTAACAATGAAGGTTACAGAGAAATAATTTTTAGATTACCCTTTTTCGGAAGTGATTATCCCTGAAAAAATCGGAAAAGCCTTGGATATTTAATTCTGTTCTACTAACAGCAGCACTAATTGAGTCGTTGTGATTCCATTTGAATTAAAGATTTTTCAACGTTCGTATATATGTATACAGTATGTGCTCAGATTATTATAAAGGTCGGAAGAAAATGTTCAGGAATAGGTAGTAATGCTTTTATTGCTTCCTTCTTTCCTATGGCGCTACAGCCCATACCGAGCCGTGGCTTCCTCTAAAGATTTCCTCCAGTTTATGCGATTTATACCGGCTTGTTTCCAGTTACGGTTTCCTAGGATCATATCTGCGTCTGCTGTTACTGCGATCTTCCATCTCTTTCTTGGTCTATCACCTACTATATTCCCAAATACTAATTTCTTGGCTATCCTTGCCTCGTCCATTCTTGCAATCTGTCCTGCATACCTTAACCCAACGGTTTCCAAACTAGGGGGCTCAAACGGGGCGCGCCGAGAATTTTATCTTTTTGCCTTTTTTGAGTCATTTTTTTAATTTCTACTTAAATTTTATTGTGTCTTTTTTATTACACATATCGCCATCTACACCTTCGGTATTTCAACACGTCTCATTTTTTTTTAGCGGATTTCGACAAATTTACACGATTCTGAAACGTCATTTAGTACCATTTTAACTATGAATCAATTCACACGTTGAAATTGTAGCGCTTTACCTTGAAAACAATCGTTCAATAATTGTGCAAACTGTGCACGCTTATCGTAAAAAATATGGGAGAAATTCAGCACCTTCAGACAACACAATTCGTAGATTGGTGAAGAATTTCTTTGAGTACGGGTCTGTAGCCACTCGCCAACGTCCCATTCGACCGTGAAGTGAGGTTGTTGAAGCGGTAAGAGGGTGTTGTTCTTAATGCAAATGTGACGTATCGCCGCCGATCTCAAGAGTTCATCTCTTCCCATACAAAGTGTAGCTTACTCAAAGAATGTTGCCAACGGACAAGCCGCGTCGCTTGCAATACGGAAATGACGTCGCAAGAATGATCGATGCTCAGCCAGATTTTTGGGACAAAATTTTGATGACGGACGAAGCTCATTTTACACTCTCTGGCGGAGTCAATAAACAAAACTGTCGATTTTGGAGAACAGAGAGCCTACACGCCATTCACGAAACACCACTGCACGACGATGAAAGTCATTGTTAGGGGCGGAATTTCCCCAAAAAACCATCATCGGACCATTTTTCTTCAAAGTTGGAGAAACCCTCGACAGTGTACGCTATCGTTGGATGTATCTATCGTCCGATGTGTCTTTGTGTATCCGAAAATGCGTGAAAAAGGTTTGACGAATTTCTATTTGCAACAAGAAGCCGCACCTTGTCATACCGCAGCCGCTACGATGAAGTTCTTGCAGCGCAAGTTCTCGAAACACGTTGTGTCGAAAAATGGTGATTTGGAGGGGCCTCCTCGTTCTCCGGATTCAACGGCACAAAACTTTTTCCTATGGGGTTATTTGAAAAGTAAATTTTATGCCAGCAAGCCGAAGACCATTGACGAACTCAAAGCTAATAAGCCAAAATACCAAGTATAACGCCCGAAATGCTGGTCAACTTTATGCAGGATGCCCGAAAAAGAGCTGCTTTTTGCGTATCGAATGGATGTTTGTCATTTAATGGACATTTTATTCAAAAACTGATTTGAAATAAATGGTAGAGAATATCCTAAATAAATCTTGCTCATTTGTCAAAATCGGCTAAAAAATGTCAGAATTATTCAATGTTGTTGTCGCAAAGGTTTTTTTTTGTAACAGGGGGGCCGCAGTGTCATAAAGTTTGGAAACCTCTGCCTTAACCTATATCTTGAGGTGGATGGCTAATTCAACGTCGTTATCTACTTCTCCATCAACCACTTTCGTTAACAGTACCTAATATGTATCTTAGAACTTTTCTCTCAAATCTATTGATTTTGTTTTTCGATTCTTGTGACATCGTCCATTATGAATCCTAGATAAATGAATTTATCTTCTACCACTATATTGTGATCCTCGATTTGATAATTTCCTTGGCATCTTGTTCTGTTAGCTTTGGTTTTGTCCATATTTATTTGTAGTCCTGTTTCATAACTCGATCTTTTCAGCTCTTCGTATGATTACTGTATTACTTGCAGCGATCGTCCTACGACGTCCACATCGTCAGCATATCCTAATAGTTGAATTGATTTGTTAGTCACAGTGCCACTCCTTTGAATATTTGTTCTTCTTATAATCCATTCTAGCGTCAATTTGAATAGCATGGGAGCTAAGCCGTCCTCTTGAATTAATCCCTGTGTGATTTCAAATTCATCCGTGAGCGAATTTTGTATTTTCACCTACAAAGTGACCCTTTCTAGTGTGCATTTTAACAGTCTTGTCAGCTTTGAGGGTATTCGTAGATCCATTAGAATTTCTATCAGCTTTCGTCTATGTATAGAGTTGCACGCTTGCTTCTAGTCAACGAATATCTGGAATATGTTTAGGTTCTTTAATAGTAATAGTGTAGAAGAGAATATGTCTTTGGTTGTTTTTTATAGTCTATCTAAAGTGCAATGTCGAGCAGCAAGATCTAGTAGGACAGATAGGACCACAAACCTGTGGGATGGTAGTCGAGCGTTTTAATCACTAAGCTACCGAAACCAACAATTGAATTACTGATTACTAAAAAGTGATAATGCAATATTTCAAACAACGTTTATTTCTTTTTAAAAAATTTTGTGATATCCAATGTAAAATCAATGAAATAGCTTCACTGAACTCTCCGTTTTATTCTTATTTATTTTCGAACCCCTTAGATTCTAGTATAACTAAAATGTTCTCAAGACTAAAGGTATTAATAATAGAGGATCCTCATCTATTGAAACTATTTTTTTTTGAAGTCATCTTTGAGCCAAAAACCCAATATTTCATAATACACCAACCAACACGGATTTATAAATGAGTTACAAAAATTTTTACAAGTAGAAATTTCCTCAATAATAACACGCTTTTCAAGTAGTTTATTATAACATGCATTTATGGGTCCTACTTATGGCACATCAGCCTTAAATCTTACGACTTTTAATATTAAACATTTTCAACACAAAAAAAACTTATGTAAACTAAAGAGCTTCATTGTTATACTTCTTATCTGCCCACTTAGTTTGCTTAAAAGCCGTCCCACATTTTCATTACTTACTTAACAGTACGCGGTGCAGTGATTTATTTTGAAAAAATCACCAAGCATAAAATATTTTTTTTGTCTTGATTCTTTATTTGATTTTATAAGTTTTTTATAAGTAGAAGACGAATTTTTCATGATTTTTGAATACTTTGAAAGCTGAAAATTACATAATTTGGTAAAGTTCATCCATAAAGAAAAAAAACAAAAACAAAAAAGAAGGCAATTGTTCACCTGGTATAACTGTAAGGAGTCGCAACTGAAATCATTGCGCAATTGTTGTTAAATTTCGCTCTATTTATTTTCTTTGTACAAATGAATGCGGCAATAGTTATAGACATTGAAGCTACTTAACGTAAACGTTCATTACATTACTGTTTTCTGGTTTAACCATTTTTATAGAATAGAAAATTAAATCTTTAAAGATAAACGAAGGTTAGATAATCGCAGAAAAATAAAAATAACTTTACTTTATCTATTAAAATTCACGGCAGCAAAAATTCATGCCATTTTGAACTGCTTTAAAACGAAATTTCGCGGCGTAACCAAATATATGAGTAACCATCATGGATTAACGATCATCACTTTTCGCAAACGTAATAGGAAAATGATGTTAAATTAAGAAAAGTTAATCGCAAGGTTAGATCGATAAGTTAATGAATATTTGAATGAGTTTGTTAAAAGTGGAAATATTTAATGACTGCAATATGATAGCAGTAATGATATAATGCTGATAGTATCTTAGAGGTTAACACCTTGAGAGCTTTTAGTGTATCTAAAAATAGGATTTTTGTTATTGTTTAATTATTCTTATGACTATATATGTATATCTCAAAGTGTAATTTCAGCCAGGAATTCAGTAGTAACCATTAGTCAAATTAAATTGCGCTCCACACCAAATATTCGCAATCAATTGTCATCAAACTGAAATGGTCTTTACTAGTGTTGGGTAGGACACGATTATAAAATGAGTTTGTAAGAGGTGCCTCTTTTTTCTTTTGAGCCAGTACAATGTCATACTTCAAATGAGGCGAGGTGCTATTGTAATGCCAAAATGACAAAAACAAGCAGATTAAAAAAAAGAAAGAAAATAATAATTAATATTCATTAAACTGCCTTAGAGTAAGAAAAATATCTATGCTTCCACAATAGCCGTGTTCCTTTTCTGCTCTTTTTTACTCGTATTTACTTGGAACTACTCCTGCTCTCACAGCGAATTCATACGTTTTACTCAAATCGACAAATTTTGCGTTCCATTAATTTTTTACTCCGGAGTACTTAAAAGTAGAAAAGGAACACGGCTAATGTACAGCCACGGACAACTAATTAGAAACACTTTCATAAAAATTGCATTTATACATTTTTTTATTTTTTATGTAGCAATCCTGTTAGGAATTCATTATGATATTGTTATTGATTTCCTTCAATCATTATATATTTAAAAAAAAATTAAGAGTAGGTGGTGGGAATTCTTTAATGTGATTCCTACATAAAAACTGTATAAATGCAATTTATATGAAACTGTTTCTAATTAGTTGTCCGTGGCCATCTATTTATATTTTGCAATCCCACCTCGCCTAATTTCAAGTTGGAAATTCTGCTACCGCAAAAGAAGTAAGAATTGTCTCTCCAACACAAAATTTCACTCGCTCGAAAAACGTAAGAATTATCTCTTCAGGACAAAACCTCACTCCCTCGAAAAATGTAAGAATTGTCTGTTCAGGACAAAACCTCACTCCCTCGAAAAATGTAAGAATTGTCTCTCCATCCAATTCGTATTTACAATCTCACCACGGCTCAGTTTAAAGTGGATATTTTACTGCCGCCAAAGAAGGAAGAAATGTCTTTCCACTAAGTAATATACAATCACACCTCGCTCCATTTATCTCGATACACGCTCATATACCAGTAGGACATTATTTTTGAACCGGGACATTTAAAAAAAATGAGGCCTCAGTACAATTTACATCGTGTACATAATGTACTGCCTGGTGTAAGTCCGGCTCAAGACTAGTCTTTACCATAAAGGACATGCCTCCCAAAATAAAATCAAAAAAAGTGGCTAGAGTAAGTGAAGCAATGGCCACTACTTGAGAAATAGAATTAATGCAATTAAATAAAGCTACAGTAATAAAGATGTGGAGTTTCTACAAGGAAGTAGACATGATAAAGAAAAGATACAAAGCAACCTGCTCCATGGTAAGAAGAGAGGATAGAACTATACCTGGTAGTATCGATGACATACCTGTGTTGTTGGAGAAATACTTTAGAGACCGAAGTATAGATGACGAGGAAAACGATGGGCCACAACCTACAGTAGAATGTTGCGAAACCCAAAAATCATAAAGCTTCAGGTACAAATTATATACCAACAGAAATCTATGCATGCCATGCTTTACATAGCCTCATTTGCAAACTATGGAGAGGTCGAAAGATACTGGAACAATGACTTTTAGGCACAATTCTCCTAGTCCACAAAAAGGGTGAATTGATTAAGTGCAAAAACTATAGATGTTGTTGAACACAGATAACATAGTACTTTCACATATTTTGATAAGTATACTGAAACCATATATGGAAGACAAGGTGGGAGATTACCAAGCAGAATTTCGAGATAACATATTGAAAACAGACCACATTTTCATAATGAGACAAACACTGGGAAGAAAGCATTGATATGCACCTTCTTTTTGTAGACTACAGAAATGCTTATGACCTCCTTTATAAAAGTGAGAAAAATGGTTTTACCGAAAAGGCAATAGAACTGTGCAAAATGACGACGGAAGAGTATAGAACACAAGTGAGAATATCAAGGTTGCAATTCAATCAACTTCCCTCAAGAATTTGCTTTGCGACAAGGAGATGCAATCTCACCAATATTTTTTAACATTGCTTTGGAATCAATTATGATAAAAGCAGAACATCTTCACAAAAACATACAGATACACTAGCCTTCACACATGGCCTTCACACATAGTCATAATTGGACGCAAAACGCAAGAGGTAAAGGAAATCTTTTCAAGAATTGTAGAAAGCTCAGCAAAGGTCAATCTAATAGTTACAGAAACGGCGACAAAAAAGGCTCATAACTACCAAATGGACGTTGATCATATTTTTCTATAGTTCTGGTCCCCCTCTCAAAATCGGTCTTGTCGAGTAGGGGTCTGGCGCGATCGATTGAATTGTTCGTTTTACGGGTCGATCGACGGTGGTAATCAGCTCAAGTGATTCGATAATACAGAATGGTGACGTATTTCAATACGAGCGATCGGAATGGGTGTCAGCGCCTTCCACTGCTGCCAAAGGCAGGGTTGTCGCTTTACAGGCACCAACCAAATCGAAGGAGAAACTGCTTTTCAACATAAAAATAATAATCTCAACTAGGGTTGCCAGTTGTACTGATTTAATCAGTACTGTACTTATTTTCATACTTAGAAATTTGCGAGTACTGATTTCGTATAATTTTAATTTCAGTACGTAAATGTACTGATTTTGTAAACTTATATCGATGATTGGAAAAGGTATTGAATTGACAATTTAGTACGTGTTTTTTCTTGCTTCTACTACATTATTTTAGTAAAATCTCACCAACACATTCGTGTAAAACAGGCAGGCAACTGTTAGAAATAAAACTGAAAAATGTCATTTGTCAGTATCAGTTAAGGCGCTCCAGTTGTTGCTTTCGCAGTTACAATTAAGTCGCAGTGAATATCAAGTTATCTGTCATTTAGGAAGTAAAATTTCAAGTGTGGTGTGTTTTTTGTATTAAAGTAAAGAGTAAAAATAACGAATGAATGAAAATAGTGGCTTTAATAAAATTAAAAAATAATTTACACAAATATTAACTTTCAAAAAGTTTACCGTTGCTAGTGTCGCGCGACCAAAGTTGAAATGTTGGGAACTGTACGCGACGCGACAGCGACTCTTTTGTACTTGCGATTAGAGAGTTTCATACATTTTAACTTTTGACAGTTGGCGCGACAGCGACAGCATTGTAATCCAGCCTTTAGATTTGCGATTTAATTGGGCGCTGAAGCGGTTAAACTAAGTTGCGGCATAAGTCAATGATATATGAACATTGTTACATTTTTGAGTAAACTAATAACTATGGTACAATTCCGTAAAAATTTCAGCCTATGTTTTAATCTAGACTAGTGAGTAGGTATAATAAGTAAGGGCAATATAGTTCAACTATAATGGCATGAAGACACCTTAGATGAGTTTATAATTTGTGAAACTCATCTAACTTGTCTTCAAATTTCAAAAAATTTTAATTTCATTTTTCTAATTTGTACATTTATTTTTATTTTTAAGTTAGTTCTAATTTTTTTTTTTGCTCGAAAGATTTTATGCTAGAAAGTGCAACTGACAATGAACGAAAATTTTTGAACCCAATGTACTGATTTCTGTCAGTGCCAGATATGGTAACCCTAATCTCAACTTCGGTTGCAATGACACTTTCCAGATAAAACCAGCTGATCCGAACATTTTCAGCGTTCGTGATTTTTCTGAGGATGATTGGGCTCTGGCAGTAAGAAATTTGGAGGAAAATAATTTTTCCACATTCTATAGGTACTAAAGAACCCACCAGCCTAAAAGTTCATTTAAAGCTGAAAAGACACCGAATAAACACCGAAATATTATTAGAGGCCGAAAAGACGCCGATATATTGTTGCTTAGATGGTTCGACACCGAAAACAGGCCGAATAAACGCCGACGCGTGGGCCTCATGGCACTTATGCATCGGCGTTTATTCGGCCTGTTTTCGGTAAATATTTCGGCGTCTTTTCGGCCTTTTTTCGGTTTATGATCATTCACATATCGGCGTATATTCGGTGTCATTTCGGCGTTTTATCGGCCTTATGTTCACTACCTCGGCTATTTTTCGGCGTATTTTCGGCTCTTTTTACCATTCAATTTTTGAGCCTAAAATACGCCCAAGTTTTCTTATTTTTTGGCCTCTTATTTTCAGCCGGGTTGTTAATTACTTTTTGAATTTTTAAAAATTTGAAAATTTTTTACATGGCAATTCTGATACATGGAACAAAACATTTTTTTTCTGTATTCTTTGCAACAAACTTGATTGTGGACTATTGGGTTTCAACTCCGCCGACTAAGACCTCGTTCCCACTAACACGGACCGTCTGTTTAAACGGAATACGGCGACCGGACGTGCGTGTTCACACTAAGACAGCCCGTCTGTTGTGTGGGGTGATCCGCGGGGTTGGAAGGGGGCATATTGGTGCCATCTCGTCGTCGGATTCATTCACACTATATCCGGTCCGAGTGTTTAGACGGCTCTTCGCAGTGACAAAACGTCCGTTTATAAACCCTGATCCGTTCTTTTTCTCGGATCCGTCTAAATTTGAACAGTTTCATGTAAATTGTACTGCCACTGGCGTATCCGTCTCTTTAGACGGACCGAGAAAACAGACGGTCCGTGCTAGTGGGAATGGGCCCTAAGTGGCACCGATGTGCACCCTCAAACCCCGCGGATCACCCCACACACACGATTTCTGCGTCTGCGCTCGTTTAAAATGGATGTCGATTCATGTACGTTAATCTCGCTGGTTGAAAATAGACGGTCCGTGTTAGTGGGAACGAGGCCTTAATGTAAAATTTCAGAAAATAGCTGTTAACTGTGATAACAAAAAATTGCAAGCTTTTCAAACGAAATTTCAAGTTGTAAAACTCTTAACTAAATACTCCGTTATAAAAAAAAATAAAGCTTCTGAATAGCTTCTAGTCTTCTTCAAGCTACACATTCTAAATCAAATAATATTAGTCAATAACTGAACTTACTTTTTTAAGTTTATAGTAACCTAATATACAATTGAGACCAGCTGTGTGAAATATCCTCCATTAAGAATCGCAAGCCTGTCGTTGAATAATAATCACGACATTTTATTCTATGTCTTGGCATTTTATACTGTTGCCAATATTGTCGACATAAGATAAAGATTTATGTCTTAATGGACAGGAATGAGGACTTCTTAGAAAAAAACCATCGAAATATTTGTTAAAAATCTAAAAAAAAAGAAAAATACATGATCACTTTAAATCAAATATAATTTAAGAATGGTTGAAGTTAATTATTTTGTAAATGGTTCTTAAAAATCAAAACACTGTACATTGAAAATTAAAGTATGTACTTTTCGTTAGGACCTAAAATTTGGCTTTCTTCCTTTCGCATATTAAGCACTAAATAAATAAAATTTACAGCACCTGTTGTTCAATGGCGTCCCCTTAATTACCATTCGGTAAGAGGAACGGCTGATCTTGACATTATTTTAGGACACCACTTGCTACATATTGTATCTGCACTTGAGATTTTATCTTGAATGTTAAATTCTCTTCAAGTATGCATCATAAAAAAATTTTAAAGTAAAAATTAACTGATATGGAAAAGTGCCTAAAACACCCACATGACATATAGAAGCGCCTACAATACGAAGATTTGCAAATCAGGAACTTTCTCCACGTATTTCCATAAACATCAGTCCAAAATTAATGTACCGCATGATCCCTTGAATTAATTTACTCGTTCCATTCTGGAACCGACCGCCACATATAAAACTTTCTTTATTTACCGGTGAATAAAAAAAACCTTCAGCAGCCGCCATCTAGCGAGCTACTCCAGCGCGAATCTTTGTTTAGCATCGGTGTATCAAAAGCCACTCACCTAATGCTATTAATGAGCGAATTAACGGATATTATATCGGATTTAATGCAATTGTATGGGGTTTTATCTTGGAGCTACAGGCAACCGCAGCAGCAACAACCGTGCAGTAGGTAGACTGTAATTTGAAGTAGTTTGAAGCGTTCGCCTTAAAGACTAAGCCGCCGTTCAAATTGGTTCCATGCTGCTGATCGCACCTCAATAAAACACACACTTTTACTCCTTTATCTGCAGCACAAGTAAATAAATATATGTAATAAATGTGCTCGTATATGTAACTTCTTTCGCCAGTCTCAGAAAATGAATAATTCATAGCGACGTGGGCAAAAAAATGATTTCCTGATTTGTTCAAAAAGGCGAAATATCAGCGAAGAGATAAAAGACAAGAAAAGAAGCAGAAGAAATTGCGCACCGGATCGTACCTATGAATGCTAATTAGGAGGAGCTCAGCTTGTCGGATCTCCTTTGTTCCATCCAGTATATGGTGTAAAATGATCGTGTACTCTGTGGTAAATAAAAAGTAGGTCAATGTGTGCCTATGATCCATCTGTGGGTAAGTCCAGTAAGCTATATTGAGGCGCTTCTTAAAGTCGATCTTCTCGCTCGCCCACGTTCCTTAAAAGGCGATCGTGGCGGCCCCTTAAGATTGTCAAAATCATCAAAATCTTTCATCACTTCACTTCCGATTGATCCGGTCTTCATGCGAATGGAAAAGTCCGAATCTCTGGCAGATACCTCACGTTGGCTACAGCAATCAACAGCACATATATGTAGCGTATGCACCTCGTGTATATACATATGTAGCAATGAACTCGAGATCGTGAAAGGTTTTCTGGATTTTTTGAGTCTTGTATTTTTTTTTTACATTTTCATCGTTGTTGTTGTTGTTATTATTAAGCTTTTTGCAGTTCGCGGTGATATCATTCACCACGGCTTTAAAGTTATGTTTTTTATTATATTATTTTCGTTTGTCATAAGCCTCAAGGATTTTATACGAGATTTTTCGAGGTCCGAATATCCACGTGATCTAATATGAATAAAACCTAAGACAGTTCATTAACATTTAATGAAAATCTCCCGCAAGTGTGTTGGGGGCGGATTGTGTGGAGCTGGTGGAATACATTGACATTGAGACTGAGTGCGAACAGGTTACATTTTTTTTATGTAATTTTTTTTCCTTTATTATATTTTGAACAAATGAGTTCAAATTATCTGCTTTATATTTTTATCACAACTTTAGATAAATTAATTTTGATGATTGATTGCATTTTAATCAATTCTTTTCAATGCTCTGACATTGCGTTCAAAAGATGGTGGAATTTAATAAGGGGACGTCTGTAGAAACCTTGATGTTGGACGGATATTACACTATTGTCGACTTGGTTAGATGATTTAGATGAGAAATTCGCAGAAGAATAAAAAGATTGTTTTTTAGGATAGTTTATTCTATCAACTGTGTGTATTCTAAGAAAATACAATGGCAGCTAAACATTTTCCTACGCAAAAAAAAAATTTTTGAATAATAAAGAAACTAGAACTTCTGCTAGAAAAGGAAAAAAATTTATAAATTCATACAAATTTATGTTTGTGATGTGGGTGATACCTCAAGTATCCTCAATTCCTTTATCTCTCAAATTCGATTTGAATGAGATTTTTTTTGCCTTGAATAATATTGAAAAAATGAAACACATTATTATATTAGGATTAACAAATGCATACATACTTGTTAGCGTGATAACATGTGAATTGGAGATCTGTCGATACAAATTACGCAAGATTCCCATAAGTCCCTCTTTATTCGGTGTTCATTAAATGATCAGTTAAAGATCTTCCGAACTGCCAAAATCATGAACTGTTGGATGGGTTTATTAAACATCATCATCATCATCACCTTCCGTGAGCCTTGGCCTTTTCAAGAATCTTCTTCTATCGTTCTCGGTATTGCGTATTATGCGGTCGATCCACGGGCCAACTAGTTGCCCAAACTGAGTTCGATAAAAAGCTTGTGGTTTGCCGCAAACGCTTCAACTGAACTGATACTTCGACTGTCAATTTGATATTTGACTGGCAATTTGACAGTGAAGTGAAATTTTTAGAAAGCCTGCGATTAAGTGTTATAATCATAACAAATGGATGAGGATGATTTGCTGGTATTATTAATTGTTTCTGAGTGTCTAGAAGAGCAATTAAAAATTTTCATGAACGTTGTGGGCGCAATAATTTGTAATGACATCATACATATACATATGTATGTTTATTGTTGAAGTTATTTTTAATTTTTTTTATATTCTTAATCAACAAGAACGACCTGTACTACAACTACATGCCTCACTACTGGAGAAGTAGTAAATTGATCTTTAGTTCCAAGACAGGTAAACGAAATGACAAAGGATGATTTTTGTCGTGTCAATACCATAGAACGCATGCTAGACATATACCTTCGAAATTCTATAGCAGAGGTCCCAATGTCTTCCTCTCAGTATGCATATTGCAAGAGAAAATCGTTCGACACCGCACTGCATGAGGTACAGCGTACAGTAGACTACGCCCTTGAATACAACCAATTTACCTTGGCAACATTCCTGCACATAGAAGGCGCTTTCAACAAAGTCATCATCGAGTCTAAACAGGTGGCCCTGGCGGAATTCGACGGCCACAATGATTGTGGCCAGTGCATCCTCTTCATACTAAAAACTAGAATCATCCATAGAAGCTTAGGCAACAGCAGAGTGGTAAAGACGGCAGGCGTGCCGTAACACCCCCAAGGGAGGACCCTTCTTGCCGGTGCTATTTTCACCTATAGAAAAAAAATCCCTGATTTCAGTCCACCTACAAATATGGGCGTGTACTGAGCCTATTCCGATCAGCTAATATAAGTACTTTGGCTTTATTTTGGACCCAAAGCTATATTACAGGTTCAACATCGGAGAAAGGGCAAAGAACGTCAGTATAGCTTTCTATTCCAGTAAGCAGACCTTCGGCAAGAAATGAGACTTGAACTCACACATGGAACGTATGGACAAATCACTATACTGGCAGGTTTCAATGTCCAGATCTCCACAAGAAAGGGATGGGAAATATTCCAGCCTAATAAGAGCTATGACGTTGCTCTATACATAGATGCGTCCACATCAAAGGCGGTTGTATACTGTTGTTTTCTCCCCCCTTGATGAACTTCCAGAAAGACAATCGAACATTTTATTTGCAGTTGTATGGCTGTTGCATTTCTTACTTTCTCTTATAGAGCTTGGGAGAGATTTCGAGATGAGAGATGTGATTCGATATTTGAATATGACAGGCTGAATTTAAAGTCACTCCAAGCACACTGATACATATGCGCTTATGTAAAGGATTTTTACGAACACGGTTTACTGTTGAGTCGGACTTACACGAGGCAGTACATTTGTCCCTTACACGATGGTAAATTGTACTGAGGCCTCAATTTTTTTAAATGTCCCGGTTCAAAAATAATGCCTTACTAGTATATGAGCGTGTATCGTGATAAATGAAGCGAGGTGTGATTGTAAATTACGTAATGGAGAGACATTTCTTTCTTCTTTTGCGGCAGTAAAATGTATCCAATTTAAACTGAGCCGTAGTGAGATTGTAAATACGTACTGGAGAGACATTTCTTACTTCTTTTGCGGTAACAAAATTTTCAACTTGAAATTAGGCGAGGTGGGATTGCCAAATAGAAATGTACATTGTGGAAGTATAGATTTCTTACTTACTCTAAGGCAGTTTAATGCATGTTAGAATTATTAGAATTAAGCTCTTCATTGGTATTTATTTTCTTTCTTTTTTTAATTTGCTTGTTTTTGCCATTACAATAGCACCTCGCCTTATTTGAAGTATGACATTGTACTGGCTCAAAAGAAAAAAGAGGCACCTCTTACAAACTTATTTTATAATCGTGTCCTACCCAATACTACTACGTAGCTTTTGGGTCGTAAGGCAGGATCATGCGCTGTGAGGTGGGTCTATATATTAAATTCTTTCGTCTTCTCAATTGCTGGTCGTAATGAAAATATGTGATCAGTAGTAGACTGTTATTTCCTGAATCCGCATTGGTAATTGCCATTTACTCTTTCATACTGGTACAGTGAACGAATATACAGGATATACGCGAATATTTTATATGCAATGTATAGTAGGGTAATACCTCTGTGGTTTGAACCGTCAAGTTTGTGCCCTTTTTTGTGTAGATGGATGTGTTTATTACCCTTCCAATAAATATATGCTGGCACTGTGAAAAAAATGTAAGTTGAAGCTTTATAAGCATCAAGTCCTTAATATTTGCATGACCCTTAAGCTGTTGTTATATTCAATAACTTCTGCATTTTTTTTACTTTTTTTGGTACATCCATGAGTAAACTGTTTACAGCAATACTACAGCCATATTCTTCGCAAAAGACGCTCATCAATATCGTATATCTGTATGCAAATAGGGAATCTTCCGTGGTGATACAACCTTTGGGGGCTGTGTGGTGTTTGCGATTCCGTTGGTCATCTGTTTAAACTCAAAGAAGCGATACAGACAAACTGTATAAACCCTAAAAATGGTCAAATATATGAGGCTATCAGTGCAAAAGTGGTGTAACCCCAGACGATGTAAACCACCGGTGTAGTCAGCTTACACCCTTTTTTCTCTATTACTTTGCTATATTTGTTCTGTCCAACAGTTATGTTATGTACAGTTATGTTTTTGGAAGGCAAAAAGTAGCTTACTCCACTATTGTATTGAAAGTTCATAATGTAAGGAATGTATATTACACCAAAACCGCCACCAGATTAAATTGTGGGTTACACCACTTTCGCGCTGATAGCCTCATATTAGTATTGTATATTTTCTATAACCTATTGGAAATATATGTCATACTGTTTACTAGAAGTTACTATCATAAAAACAAGTCATTATTACGATATACGAGTATAAAAACTATGATTATGAAAGCATACACCCTATACAAACAAATCCGTTCCCACATTTTACAACTCTGATACTGAAATACCCCTTTCAACTCTTGAAAGTTAAATTTCTCAAAAGTTTACTTTTATTGTAATTTGCTACCAAAATTTGCCTAATTAACCCACACTTCTGTATTAAGTCATATTTTATGGCCTTTGGTGCATGCAAGGAAATCGACATGGAAGTTCGTCATCTATTACAGTAGTATCTAGAAATCAGCATTCATTAACTAGATCGCTCCACTAATAGTTCATTAATAGCTCAGTATCACCGGCTGGAGACTTACTAACAATTATTTTTTTCATATAATATTTTCGACTATATTTTATGATTAATCTTCAACCAAAAAAAAAAACAAAAAGAAAAGAAAACACCCAACCAAAAAAACGCTAGAAGTCTTGGTGTTTTGGGTATCCACCATCAATCCATCAAAAATTGAAGTTTTGCCTACTTTTTGAAACTTAAGAAAAAGGGCGAAAAAACAGCAATAAAAGAAGTTATTGGCACTTTTATCAAAACTTTCGAAATGCACAAAAAAACTTTAGAGAAAACTCTTTTTTTTAAAAAAAAAGAAGACTGGTTTTCCGGACTGTGAGAATGTTTTATCGCAATAAGCATTTGGAGACCGCCATTCCATTCAAATCGAACTAATCCACCGATGCTTGAGAGTTGCTTTAGTCATTACACGATATTGTCTAGAGATTTAATGCACAATTATTAGCTGTTTTCTTTTTCGAGCCAGTTGAATAATAGGCCATGATAATGTCCATCTACACTGTACGGTTATGCTCCATCTTTAATAAATCGTAGACCGCTGCGACGACGGCGCTGTGGAACCGGTTCCGTGTCTTTTTAAGCTGTAGTCGATCAATTGCATTACTCTCAAACCTACAGAAATGGCCACTGAAGTGGAAGTCATCGGATTTAGCGTAAAATAAAGTCTAGCTGCTGGTGAAGGGTATGCAAACACACGAACTGAGATTGTTCACGAAGTAAACAGACAATTTAAAATGCTGTGAGGACTGAGAAATAATAATTGCTGTAATTGATTCTTATTGTTTTATTCGTTTGCGGTGGCGGCATTTGCGTAATTAAATTTTTTTTTATATTTTTGCGAAGGTGTCAATGGAAATGCTTATACATAACGGTTTTAAGTAATTAAATTAATGAAAATTAATTACTATAAAAAATTGAATTTAAACTTGAGGCTTCCAAATAGGTTTTGATGGAAATATGTTTGTTTATAATAAGAAAAGGAAACTGAACCGCAACAGATATGCAAAATGATCAATAAAAATGATACGGAGTTTTTTTTTTTTAAATTATTAATCACTTTTTATCTAACTCTCTTCTACTATTAATTATTTTCCAGTCCAAACAAAACAAAATCACTTAAACGAAAAAAAAACCATTTCTAAACTGCAGGATAACGAACATGGGTTTTTATAGTGACTTCATTTGATTTCATTAGCAACTATGACCAATGCATACACCCAATAATTGTTTTATTAAGAAGAGATTAACATCAATTGAACGTGCTAGTGGAATAACAGTAATATTCCAAAAATGCCAAAAAAAAGTTAAGATAGCCATTTTGCAATTTAAATGTAGGTCTATCGTTCAGCGGAAAATGAGAAATATTCCCGTCGATCCTGTTCGTTAAATAATGTTTAGGAGTTTGCAATATGTGGAAGAAAGATAACATTCCAGGAATGTTTTACTGTTGTTCCACTCAGCCGCTGTGCTCGCGTAGTACTCGTGTCTGCCACAGCGCTGTATCTCACAGTAGGCCGTTATTGAGACATATGATAAGCAAAAATTGAGTTTTATCAAAAAAAATATAGTTTAAAAAAACTAAAAAATACGCTTTTATTTTAAAATGAACTAAAAAGTAAAAAATAATTTTGAATGTAAAGTTTTTATTGCTCCAGCCAGTATAAGAAAACAACCTACCTTTCGAAATGTAAAAAAGCGTGGGGCTCTCTATATTCTTATTTTAATAACACCGGAACTTTTAGCTAGCGCCCCACGCTTTTTTCGATTTCGAAAGGTAGGTTGTTTTCTTATACTGGCTGGAGCAATAAAAACTTTACATTCAAAATTATTTTTTACTTTTTAGTTCATTTTAAAATAAAAGCGTATTTCTTAGTTTTTTAAACTATATTTTTTATTTTCTATTTTTTAGTGTATTATATGTATGTGTTCGGCCATTTTGTAGTGACCGCCATATTAGATTTAAAACGACATCACAAAGCTTACTATACTATACTCGTCATACACTTTCATTTGATACCCATACCGAGTGGGTTGTAAAGAAAAAGGTAAACCGCCATTTTGTGGTGGCCGCCATTTTGAATTTGGAAAGACGCCCCACAGCGAAAAGTATTCTATTATCACATCCTTTTATTTGATACTCATGCCGAGTGGGTTGTAAAGAAAAAGATAATCCGCCATTTTGTGTTGGCCGCCATTTTGTATTTGGAATGACGCCACACAGATAATAGTATTCTAATTGTCACACCCTTTCATTTGATACCCATATCGAGTGGGTTGTAAAGAAAAAGGTAGTCCGCCATTTTGTTTGCCGCCATTTTGAATTTGGAATGACGCCATACAGCTAATTGTATTCTACCTGTCATGCCGTTTCATTTGATACCCATGTCGGGGGGTCGGGGAACACAATAGCAAAAATCGACCGCCATCTTGATTTTCTTACAAAATGGTCAGATTGCATTGTCACGCGAACTATGTATATGTGCAAAATTTGAAGTTGATCGTGGGTCAAAATCAAGTTGCACGATTTGTTTACATAGAACATACATACATACATACATACATACATACATCTGGTAAAGCTAATATAAAGCTAAAACATACATACCTACAAACATACAAACAGACATATCCATGCATACTTACAGAGACACATACATACAGTTGAAGCTAATATAAAGCGTATAATAAAAACGGGATTTTTTGAAAAAATTGACGAAAAAATACAAAAATTCACGATTTTCGATTCTATTTTTTTCACCATTTTTCAAGTTTAAAATTTTTTCTTGTTCACCATCTTAAGTTGCATAAAAATACCTACATTTGAAATAAAAAGGAACTTCATTCGAAGTGATGCACAAAAGTTATTGGCCAATCAGTGTTCAAATTTGAGGTCAATTTTTGAGAATTGTATTAGATATTTTGACTTGTAACCAGGCATTGTCCACGTTATAAAGTATAACTTCTAAAAATTTCATCAAATTTCACCTAAAACATCCGAAGAAATAACCAAAAAACCAAAAATTGGCAATTTTTTCAGTTTTTATTTTTTTTTTTTTGAGGTTACGTGTGCATATAAAAATTTCATATTGTAACCGCTGAAAGAAAATATCATAACGAATAGCCTCAATTTTTTGGCTTTTTTTGGACCTACACATACCGAGAAAAACTCATCTATATTTAGAAAGAACGACTAAAATGGTCGTTTTTTCACAAAATGGCCGATTACTTGCGTAGTGGCGGTTGCCAGAGGTAGTAAATGCATATTTCGTATAGTATTCGATGTAACTAACATGTTACAAAAAAAAATTGAGACTGGAAACAATTCCTTATGTTTTGCTTTTCTGACTCCACTAGAAGGACAGGCATTTAAAGAAAACTGAGACATTTAATTATTCAAAACATGTGTGTTAATATCTAAACATTGTTATTTTCTCTTTTCTATATTCATTAAAAATGTTATCTTACAACAAGTAAATAAAAAACAGTTATGTATACCTATTTTTGAGAAAAAACTTTTATTGAGTGGTAGAAAGATAATATTCCATGATATATTATAGTAAATATATACAAAACTAATAATGCGAGTAATTTCCTATTTTGAGATAATATGTAGGACCCATAGATCTACAGATTCACAATAATAGGTTTTTTTAAACTTAGTTCTTAAGTTTCCCGAAAAAGATGTTTTTGGAATATTACTGTTCTTCTTCTCACACGTTCAATTACGAAATGGATTGAATAAACAAACAAGGTTTTATGTGAAAATCCAAGCTTAGGAGTCACCCTTTGTTCTACCAGTCCGTCATGTCATACTTGTCAAGGTTCAATGTCTAGTACATGGAGAATATACAAGGAGACAAAACTCTTATGGGGAAAATGACAGGAAATGGATGGGTAGAAGCAACTAAACTAGAAGTTCATTTTTGGCCACAGATGTCACCTTTGTCCGATGTACCCCACATGAATTTAATAAAAATTCATTGGAAACATCAAAAATTTATTAATTACGAATAATCGCATTGATATAAAATCGAATTTAGAAGCTGGTAAACAGCTGTAAGCTGCTAAACGTAAAATATATTAGTAATAAACGAACTTTACCATGAACCGGATAAATATAATCGGCCATGTTTTTCGGGGTACATTTGACTACAGCGCCACCAATAACACCGGTCAACACAAATTTTGAGTCTGAGTTCTGCGTATCTGATTTGTATTTCTCTCACATTACTAATTTAAGAAAAAATAGCTTTACCTGAAAAAGTTTGCTTTTGTAGATGACAGAATGAGTCTCGATGAAAACGTTCACCTTGTTCTTGTGAACAAAAACCAATGTTTTCTTTAAGAACTTTCTGCAACACATGTTATTAAAGTTAACAAACGTAGTTGAAATAAGCTGTTTGTAATTCCAATCGACAGCTCTATTGTTTTCGAGAAAAACATGAACCAATGCTTTGAATTTCGTGAGTGTTGAGTAGCTGTCAACATTCATTGCTGGCCTTTATTTTCTTTATTTGTGGTCCGACTAAAATGCATACCAGCTTTTACTTTGGCTTCCGATAAACTAGGATAGAAATTCTTTAAATTTTGAAAAGCATCAGAATCTTGACGGAAAGCTTTAACAAATTGCTTCCAGTTGTAAAGATATGTCGGTTCTGACGCAGTGAAATTATCGGTTGTAGTCCAGAATATCAAAGCTAGTGCCGATATCTCTAGAGTATTAAAGCTCATCGAAAGCTTTTAAGTCCACCCAAAACTCACCACAAAGGTTGTTGTCCAAGCTTCAAGCCAAGAACAAACCAAAACCCAAGCTTCAAGCTAAGCCCACATTCACACCCGAGGCTAAAACCGATGGCTTTACTGTGCCAGAAACGACATAGCCATACTAACAGCACTCGTAGTTGTCGAGTCTTAAATCGTCCTTCCTCATATAAGGAGCTTAACAATACTTAGTTATTTGCTCATTTCAACAATACATTTAAAGATACTTAGTTATTTGCTCATACAAAAGCTTAAATAATGTATTGATCATTGTAAACGGTACAAAAGCAAAGTTTTTCAAGAGTCAACGATGGTTTTAGTTATTTTTTGGTACAAAGGCTTAGAAAATCATCATTAAAATATAGACTCAAAAAAAAATTTGTTTTTGTTGACCTGTGTAATCAAACGAAAATTGACAACACGGAGTTTTGTCTCCTTGTATAGCCTCCATGGTCTAGTAGTAAGCTTGGTTCGAAGGAACGAATAGAGGGAAGATTCTGGAGTGTGCTGAAGGAGTAAGGGATGGATATTGCGGTTGCACTCATGGATATTGTAGGAGTTCACACCAAAGAGAAGAAATTTTCACGAAAGCCATGAATGTAACAAACAACAAAACAAATTTTTTTTATAACGGTTAAAATTAGTGACTAGAAGCGAAGATTAAGCATACTTTTTAGTAAAAAATCATAAACAGTAAAAGTTTTGTCCAATAAAATACAAAAAGCTTCAAACAATCTCCACTCTAAAAAGTCGAAGGAGTATTTGATACGAAATTGCATTGAACTGAAGCAGCTCTACATAATATATTATTAGAAACCGAACATGTTCTTTTACCATGAGAAAAATGGTTGAATTACGATAAACAACAAACTACTACGCTAAAATTTTCTGGTTGAAGAACTGCAACTTATTGCAGTTATCTAAAAAAAACTACATCAACCACAAAGATCACAGATTTGATGGTCCAGACTTTTTTATGATTTTATTTTAAAAAAATATTTTGTACGATATTAAAGTAGCCGCAAACAACGTAAACTCTAAAGACTATCTCATTTGCTCGTGTTATAACTTGAGAAATATGCCAGAATATAATATAAATATTGGAAAGTGGGAATCACCATTTAAAATTACTGTCGACAATATGTGGTGAATTGAGGAAAACCCTAAAATATCCGTGTGAAATGGGTAACCCCGTTTTTTAAAGCCAGAAATGTAGTCTGTTTTAAGCGCTTTTGCAGTGTGAATCTAAAGTTTACACATATACATATTTACACTGTAAAAAAATATGTAAATTCACAGTTCAAATATACAGTAAAATTACAAATCGCGATATGAAATTCTGAGTTGCAACACGGTTTTTGTAATATTACTATAAATTTTGTAACATATGAAGAATTTGACGTTGATTAGAAATATTCCTATTAATATGTGTTGTAAATTTACAAAACTGCTTGTGAATAAAACTTCCAGTACTGTTTTGGAAGTTTGTTTTACAGTGTAGGCAGACTACGATCGCTTGGACACTTTGTACGAACCTCGGAAGAAATAATGCTAGACCGGATAGACCAACAAGGAAAATAAGCGTAGGACGTTCAAGAAATAGTTGGGTGGACGATGTGCTAGAAGATATGCGAAAAGTTCGTAGAACTAACCAAGGTGTAGAGACGACTGGAAGAAGAGATTTCAAGAGGCCCGAATCTCAATTGATCCGATATTAAACCCTCCAAAGGATTGTTTGTACCAAAAAAAATTGTACTGTGTGTTTGGAGGACAGCAGTCAAATTTACATCGAATACAATAAATAATCTTTGATCACTTCAAATAAAAATACAATCCTTCCGGGTACTTTGTATGCCCGGTGAAACCTGATTAATTGAGCAATTTAAACAAATCTTAGTTAAAAAATGACCCGTAAACCGCACCCAAGCAAACTCCGGCGTGGGAAAAATACCCGATGACCGCATGCCACGTTTTGTATGAATGTTCCAGTGACAATAACTAACAACTTAATCAGGAGCTAAATTTTCCAATATTTCCAACAAATCGTTTCGAACGTACATCGAGCCGAAACGAAAAACAAACTTCATCCAGTCGTTCAAGGAACCCAAATGGCTGCGAGTAGGGTTTTTTATCGTCTAACTACTCAAAGTCTAAAATATTCTATGTTAAAAAGAGGAAAATATGACTAGGAAGTTTTATGCATAATTTGTTCTACAAACATTTCCATTGCGCAATAAGGATGTTTCCGATATTAATAACAAAACTAGTTCGACAAGCCAAGCTGGTAGTACAAACATCACGCTGTTCTTTGGCAAAACTAGACCTCAGAAGAAAATGTTATTCGAGCAGCCGAAGGTGCAATGGCTTACCATACAGTTAATAACCACATCTCAATCAATTCTATGGATTTTAGTAATTCCCTTAACCAAGTAACGTTTTCGGAGTAAAATACGGCAAAAAAACATGACATGTTATCGCACAAAAGCTCCAGCTATTGTAAAGAACTTGTTGAGCCATTTAACGATTGCCGAACTGAAATGTAATCTTAATAGTGTATATAATGATATTAGAAATCACGTCAGCTAGAAATTCCCGTCATCATTAAGTATTATGGTAAACAAAAAACGGCATCATATCAAAGCTCCCAGAAATCTAATGAGTACATTCCGCCGAAGTTTGTGGTGCAATTGTCGCCATGCTATAACTCTTCGATAGAACATCATGCTCAAGTTGTTTTGAATAATCTTTTACTAAAATGTGAAGTCTGAAACAATTGCAGAGATTATTCTAAATCAACTTGAGCATGATCTTCTATCGAGTGTATAGGGGTTTGGAGGGTGCTTGAGTATATGTCACCTTTCGTTTGAACTCTGAGATGTTTCGGAAACACCGACTGCGGAAGATAGTTCCACAAACGAGTTATTCTATTTGAAAATGAACCTCTAAACCATACGAAAAGGACGGCTGCAGTATGTGGCGTAGGGATGGGCGATATTAGAAAAACATCGATATTGACATCGATGTCAACATCGGTAAGTAAACATCGATGTCCGATAAACATCAATAAAAAACATCGATGTTTGAAAACATCGAAGTTTTGGTGCTAAAATCAAACATTTTTAAAATTCTCTATGGAGTGGACCCAGTTTCAACTCGACCACCGTTTACGACTGGGTTGAACCTGGGTTTGACCTAGTCATAAACGGGCTAAGTATGAATAAAAAAACGTATTTAACCATAGATTACAGATAAACAGAAAGGTAGCAAGTTGGTTTTCTTTTATAACCTTGAATCAAAAATATATATTAGTGACATCTGGCATAAAAATTAAGAACTACTTCGCCAAGTTCGAAATGTGCATTGATAGGTTAAGCCTAGTACGGTGATCGGGCAAAATTTTGCCTCGTCAGTTTTATCATTTTTCAGGCAAAATTTTGCCCAAGTGTAGAACGGTGGAGAATAGTGGAAAGTTTTTTTTTTACCTAATTTGTCTTTTCATTATAAAACAAATAAATATTCCTTTTGCATTTTAAACAAATTTTAACTGCTGCATTCGACTTTTTAATCCAACTGTCCAATTTTTTGCCAACAAAAAATTAACAGATAATTTCTGGAGGCAAAATTTGACAAGTAAAAGTCTCCACAATTAGAAAATCCATCTACTAGAAAATCTTGAAAGTATGTTTATTGTGGCAAAATTTTTTTCCCGAACGGCGTACTGCTGCGCTGTCAAAATTTTGCCGTGCTTGAGGCAAAATTTTGCCAAGGTTTTTTACATGCATTTTAAAGGGATGGCAAAATTTTGCCTGATCACCGTACTAAGCTTTAACATTTTAAAAGTCGTTTGGAAATTTTACTTTAATGAAGGCTTGCATAAGCTCATTTTAATTTTTACAACAAACAAATGTGGAAACCTCGATTTTCGATGTTCTTGTTCCCATCATCGATGGATCGATGTTTTAGAGGACTTAATATCGATGTTAAAATATCGATGTTTTCACGCTCAACGTCGATGTTTCGATAACATCGATGAATATTGACCATCCCTAATGTGGCGGTGAGCCGAGTTGACTAGTTTTGTGTTGCGTGAAAAAAGTTGCCGTGTAGGTAGAAGGTTCTTAATTCAGTGGAACAGGTCATAGCGATAAAATTTGGAGAGGGCTGCTACATTTCTACGGTGGCTTAAAGGGTCTATGGAAGCACAAAACTTGATATCACCAATGAGTTTGACGGCGCGGATTTGAACCTTTATGCTATGCCAAGCTGGTTTTTGGGGAGCCTGCCCAGAAATACGAGTTGTGTTCAAGGAAGGGCCGAATGTAGGATTTGTAGATTGTAGCCTTTTTCTCAATTGAAGCTTACGAGGAATTCTGCGCAGCCGGTGAATGTTTTAAAAATATTTTTTGTCAAGGGTGTCCGGGGAAAAAACTCAATTTCACCCAAATGACCGGGGATTTTGAAGTTTTTGTCCGGCGCTGGCAACTTAGGTGATGGCAGCCCTACATATTACACATAATTGCATTCTTTGAGGAGCGTCTTTGCAGAAATTGGGACCCATTGTGCAACCCCGTCATTAAAAACTCTCGAAGTTAAGGCTTTTGATATAGCTTATAATCGATTTAGGATTCGTATCCCAAATTTCCATGGGACCAAGAAGCCGCGCTGGAGGGTACTCAATCGCCTCCTCGCTGTAGCCTCACAATCGCTCAGCAAATGCTGTGAGCTTCAATCAACTACCAGCCCAAGTATTCTGCTTAAATAATAATGAAGCATCAAGAGCTGTGTTATTCTTTTTAACTCCCACCTATTGAAATTTAAAAATTTAGCCGCTTTAGCTTTGTCGATGTGAATAAATCTTTTAGCTTAACGGACACTCTGGGGCTTTGTCCAGCTTTAAAATAATAGCCGGTTAACCCAATTCTTGATGGCCCATCTCATGTGGCGGCTGACTAAGCTGCAGACAGGTTCCGGACCATAAGTGATAAGTTTTCCCCTGCTCTTGCCAGGCCATTGGATGGCGAGTATCTCAACTTGGGGGTGGTGCCAAAGGCCATAGATACTTTGCACCTTACGTCTTATATGCCTAGCCCTAACCCATTATCGCGTTTGACATTGTCCATGTACCAAAGGGCGTGTTTCCTTTGAAAATATGCCTGCCGTGCTACTGACCGACCTCTGATAATCGTCAATAAACGGTTTGTCGAAATCCAGAATGGCAAAAATACTATCGGAGAATTTTGCCACCTTAGAATGGATTCCAGACCTCAAAACAACACTTTCCCAACGCTGAAGCGCCGCTATCATTTCAACCACCTTCATATTTTCCTTAAAGTGCGAAATAAACATTGAGGTAATTTAAAGTTACCAACTAAAAATCAAAGTTCACCGAACCTTGCACTTTTAGGTACTTTCTAACAATCTCTAATAACTGAAATTATCTATAGCGAACCTTGTCTAATTTATAAATTTGCCTTGCCCAATAATAATAGTAGTATAATCTGCCTTGGAAGATGAAACAACACCAAATCCACTAATCATCTCCCATCACACCTGCCGTGAACTGTGCACATGAATATTGCGTCGAAAGATGCTCATAACGCGTTGCACAAGAGTAGAAATTATTAAAATTACCCAAAAATTTAGGTGTCAATTACATTGCGCATTTCACTGCGTAGTTACTAAAAAAGTACATTAAAGAAAACAAGTTCTATTTAAGGTAGATTTAGCTATAAAAAAATGTCTGATGTTTATTTCCGGATTTTCGCTTTTCTTTAAATTATTTTAGTTTTGTCTAGTGCCAACTTGAGCACCTTAGTCAGTCATAAAATAACTCCTATTTAATACCGTTATCAGTTCCAGCAGGGCTGGGAGTTTTTATTTTGCACGACCATGTGAAAGAGTTGTGCAATAATGATATTAATTTGTTAGTTCAGTGCAATTACAACCAGGAAACCACACTCTTTGGATTAAATTAAAAAAAATCTAATGTAAATGACGGATCAAATTTATCGACTGCATTAGACAGCAACAGTGTGGACCACACCAGAACTGTTGTGTGGTTCGCAAAAGCATATTACGGTGCCAGCACAGAATCACACACAGGTAAGTGTCAGACGATTGAGGCGGCATATCCACCAAACCAAGCTTCTATTTCAATTCTTGGGCAAAGAGAGAAAAAAAAATGGAAAAGAAAAACAACAAACGTTGTTAGTCTGAATTGATATTTTTCTGGTGTCGGGTAGGAAGTTGACGCCATCATCAGGCATGTCATTTGCATACATAATATCCAAGATCTGGTTTTCTCAGATGCTGCGTCGTGGTGCTTGAAGTCGGAAAATGGTTAGCTCATAAAGCGACAGACGAAACGTTCACGTTTTGTTAGTCTTTCTCATAAGTCTTACCACACGAAATGCAAGACCTTTATGTCTCCATATATACTACTATATGCAGAGGTGCATGATTCTAGTGCAATGGAAGTTTTACTCACGGTAACTTATCCACTATCCAGTTTTCCATGGCTTTGAGATAAACTAACAGAAAGTAAGAAGATATAGCAGCAACTATAGGGCATCCATCCAATGTTTTATACCCACAACGCGGTTTATTTTATTTAAAACTTAACCTTTGGTTTAGTGAGCGTTTATTTATTAAATGGAATTGTACCCTTAGATTTTTTTTAAGTTCTAATGTAGCCTTTAGGTGCTCTGAAGCATCTTCGAAGAGAGTGTAGCATCTGTAAAATGAGAAATCGATTAATTTTTTATATTTTAAGGTGTGTTCATAAAGGTTTCGATAGTATTGGCCTAGATTAAGTTGGGTATGATGACATATGTCCCACCTAGGCTGATAGATAGATTTATGTTAATAGCAAAACAAAGCTCCAATATGTCATCCACATTATATTATGAGCAAGTTTACAAAATGATATACAGTAGATCAATAGTGTCTACAAATAGTAGTTTGAGCGACAAATATCTGTTCGGTCTTGCCTACAAATTTGAGACATAAGGGCTGTTGAAGTATACAACATGTCCGAGCAGCGGTCGCGGTACTTTAGCAGCCGATACCTCATCAAAAGAAGAAGGAAAGAAATAAATAAAAATATTTAGTGATGCTAAAATTGTACATTCACAGTTTTTGTTGTAAAAATACATAAAAAATTGTAACTTTGCAAAATATTGTGATATTGATTGTTTCCTCATATATCATTCGAAGGAAAATTATCAATTTATATATTTCACGAAACACGAAACACGAAAGTATCGAAAATATATGTATAACGGAAAGGCTCATACCGTTTCCTGCTGGCATTAGAACAAGGCTGAATATGAGGGGATTTATGCACTAATTCGGATTTAGGATTACCTCTATTATATACCATTTATACGAATAAAGGAATTGGGACTAAATCTGATTTAATGGAATTTTCGTTCCTGTACGAGAATCCGCGAAATTCTTTGTTTGACGTTAAATTCAATTTAACTCCGCATCCGAATTAAAGTTAGAGTCGTATAAAACCGAAATATGTCAAGATTATTAAGAAAATATGATTTATATACTTAAGGGGTTAGGCCACTTTAGAGGGCAGAAAAATAGGCTTTTTTGGGGATTTTTTTCAGAAAAACTACAAAATAACTCGAGGTTACAAAAAAGGGTGTTTATCATACATATACATGTCCGGCCAACTTGAAAAATGCAGTTTTGAGATAAACTCGTTAGAAGTTTTGGTAGTAGAAAATCGTGAATACTTGGCTGTGCCTAACTGACTGAAACAAATGTTTTCTCCCGGCTATAATCTTTTGGAACACCATAAGGAACCATTTAAAAAAATCGATTTTACGAAATTTTTAGAGTGGCCTAACCCCTTAATATCGAGAGTAAGTCATTTATTTAGTAGTAACTCTCGTTCAAAATTGTGATCGCCATAAACTAAAGTAATACCCTAGACCAGGGGTGGCGAACCTTTTTCAATGTGCGTGCGATAAAAAAACAATTTATTTTTATGAAATTGCTGACGTGTCAAGCTACTGGTAACATTAAAATATTGAATAACGGTGCAACGGTGTGTTTTGTGAATGAGATAAGTGATTTAAAGGAGGAGATTATGAGGGCTTGTCTGTTTATTTTCAGTCCGTGTTTAAGCGCCCCATTTCTCCTCTCGAAACAATAACAGTCTCACTTTCATATTAGGCGTATTATAGGAATGCTGTCTAGATGTTTTTATTTCTCTGAGAGCAAAATTTGCTGGCGTGTATCTGCTAACGTTAAAGGCCGTATCAGAACCTAAAAATTTGTAGCGTGCAACAAATTAGGATATGAGATGAACATGGTCTGGACTGTTCTGGTACGGCTTTGCTTGTCATTTTACCAGTCTCAGCCAATAGAAGCTGGTTCTGAATCCCACATGAAGATGTGTACTATTTACAGAGAAAGCTTTTGTAGCTGAAAGAACTGGCCGGAAGAGAAGTTTAGATCTGACGATTTCCGAAACCTTGTGTAAATCCTGCACCACTGATGATGCAGCGAACGTTGTAGTACTAAATATGTATGTATATCGAAAAACATCGCCCCCCCCCCCCGATGAGGATCCTTTACACAAAAATTCTATGAATTGAATTGAAAATATTAGAATAAAATGAAATTTTTAATCTAATACGAGTGCATTCTCTAGAAAAAATTATCCAATGAATTTTTCCTTCTAACTTCGGCTTTTTTCATATAAAACGAAAGTGTAAGTGGCAGTTTAGACGGTGCGCTTCAGCGCATTGGCCTCACGAACTTTGTGGATGCAGGGAGAAGTGAGATGGTACCTCTCAGCATCCCACTTCTGCTTTCATCCGCAAAAGTTCGTGAGGTAATGCGCTCGAGATCACCGTCTAAACAGGCCCTAAACATAAATTTTCCCCGAATTCAGCAATTAATATAAGAAACTTCTTATAGATAAAGATATAGATAATGTTGATGGCAAGTTCACTATTCGTGAAGATTTTTTATGCTTCCTTCCTATTACTGATTTCCCTTAAACAGGCATAGTGACGACTTTCCTTGATTTCTTGAAATCTTCCGGACTTGATTGCACCTATCTTTTTGGACAAGGATATGATGGCGCAAAAGCCGTCAGCGGACAGTTTTATGGAGCCCAAGCTCTTATCAAAAATATTTACCCAAGCGCTTTACTGGCACTTTGCTGCCCACAACTTTAATTTAGCGGTTAGCTCTGCATGCAATGTAACTGCAATTAAGAATAGCCTCGGAACTCTTGAAAGCATTCACACTTTTTTCATCTATCCGAAACCCCGACTTGCTCTACAGAATGCAATCGATGAAGATGAAAATCTGAAGGAAGATAGAGTGAAGAAATTGAAGAAATATTTTGCAACCAGATGAGTGGAACAACACCAGTCTGTTAAAACTTATCTGCATTTGCAACCTGCAGTAATACGTGCCCTTGAATTGAACACTTCTTCTCTACACTACGTCGTCTTAAAACTTATCTCAGATCGACCATTTCTGAAGATCGGCTAAACGACTTGGCCTCCCTCAATATACATCGTGAGGTCGAAATTGTTGTGCAGAAAATTTTAGATGAGGTTTTTTCGGTTCCTCGACTTTTTGTCCTTAAATGCTTCCACCAACTCTATAGCCTGACATAAAAATATAAGTTTAGACCCCCTCTTTGAAGAATCCTAAGCCTGCAATCTGGTGTACTTAGGCCCATAAGCATGCAAACACGAACAGCCTTTGATAAATGTCAATCATTTAAAAATGGTGTCCTAAAATGCAAAATGCCATAAAAAATGGAACAAACGTAAAAATTGTTAAATTGACAGTAAACATCAAAATTGTTTGAATAAACCCTACCCTAATTGGATAGCCGATTCCATTACAAATCATCGCCGAGTAGTTACAATTTGTATCACAAGCTGTTTTTAAATATCCATTCGATTAAGCTTGTGATAAACTAAGCTTAGAAGTCGCCTTTCGTACCACTAGTCCGTCATTTCGTTCAGGTCTTGGTGCAATGTCTAGTAAGTATAATTACAATTGAACACTCAAATGCGTTACAACATAAAAATCAAGAATCCCTTTATACTTATTGCTCAATAAAAACTACAGTTCGACTGATACGATTCCTATCAAATGTATTATTAAGTAATAACGCCTTCATTGCATTGCATTATTACTTAAAAAAATTCTTCTCTAATACAAAAATGAAGAAAAAAACTCGTCATACATGGCTAGTTTTCATTAATTTAGAAAAAAAGCTAAGCAACATGCTCAATGGCATATGATTATAACCAACTATTAAAAAAATCCGAAACGGAAGTCTTAATGCTCATTTGCAGTTTTATCTTAAGCCACCTTAACTTTATAGACTGGACATTAAAAAAATCCACCAAAAATGGTCGAATGACGTTGATTTTTTCCGACAGTTAAACTTGAAATAGTGTTTTGCTACTCATCTTACCGTTGAGCGCCACGTTGAACGTAGTGCATCGAACCACATCACACCTTGGCGGTTCGCTGCCTGATCATCAAACAGCTAAAAAGTTTACATAACTTTAAGTCCCGTTCAGGTTTGCCTTAATGAAGAAAACCGAAGCAAAAAAAATCGATTCGAAGGTGACTTTTCGCATATATTGCAGGCCATATGATGAAACCCCCCAAAAAGTCCGCAAAAACAAATGGTTAGATATAAAAAACCTGATCTCACTAATTCACTTATTTTGATTAGAATTATGTGCAGCTACATATGTACGTAGGAACGGCTGCGTCAAGGTTGCCGTAAGCTTCTTCAAAAAATCCGCATTTCCTTAATAAATAAACTTGTTTTATGTTGCTGTAAATTAGTGTCAGTCACGTCATAATGAAAGTCATCATCAGTGTTCTGGGCTAGTCCGGTTTATACGGGATTTTTTTTTGTTCTTTAAAAAAAGAAAATTTACAACAAAATGAGGTTCGATCACGAGCCTTTGATAAATCCCCTGATGGGTAGTTTGCCCCAGTGTTAATTTCGAAAGAAGTTTTCTTGTCCATCTTCCGGGGACGTGATGACAGTTTGCTATATGCTAATGTAATGGATGTGTCGACTATACAATGAATATCTACCATCATTTCCCTGCGGAGGGGAAAATGATGATAATTCAAAGTCAACTCAAACCCGTTCGTATATAGTGCGTGATCACTCCTTTAATTTTTCGCGGGAAATGTGGAAAACCCAAAGGAAGTGGAGCCTTAAATATGAGAATGAGTTTTTTATAACCTTCCTTTCAACCGCTTTACTTTAAGGACCAACCCTAATTTGGCAACTAAATTGTTTCAAACATTTCTGCTACCCATGTTATCTAAAAAAAACATTAGTACGGAGCCATTTAAGCATGAAGAAAACATTCGACCACGAAAACATTTTTAAATAATGGCAATTTCGAAGAGTCAAATACATATAACTTACAAAAAGAAAAATTGTTTTAAAGCTGAAAGTGAAAGGTACTTTTTTATTAATTACGGATATAGGTGCAATGAATCATTGATTATAATCCAAAGACTGAAAAACTAGTGTGCTCATGCAAAAGCTGAGTCATCTCTAAAAGTGAAATTAAAGTTACGAGTGTAAATTTTGCAAAGGAAACGCCCAGAGAATCCGTACGTGGTTTAACGAGTTGAATGTTGAAGAGTTCCAAATAATCTAAAGGCCTCGAATGGCATCGTCAAATGTTCCAGATTCTAGTAAAGACAGTATAGATTTGTTTTGTTGAAAAATCATCTTGATTGAAGAACCTCATTTGAAAAGTAAAATACCCGCGACTGCGGTGATAAATTTCACATTTCATCAAAATTCATATCACATACCCCTGAGTGAAAATGTGATTGATTTGTATTTTTTAGGGCGCCAACAAAAATTATTTTACGGCAGAGTGTGAAGGATTATCATGAGAAGCTTTAAACATCCAAAATTACTCATTTCAAGGGCGCTGCGCAATTTTAAGAAAAAATACATTGAAATAAGTTGCGAATTACTGAACAAATGAAGAATACTATTGATTATATACGAGTATTTGATTATTTTAAAATCCGTGACTGTCATTAAAATAATATCTGCAGTTTTTAACGATAGCTTGCCTTTGCACATTTTCTGATAGCCTCGTTTGCATATTGTTACAGAAATACTGAAGTTCTTTAATTGAAAGAGCGTTGAAAGTGTTTTTGAAAGACTTCTTCTGATTAAGAAAATTTTATATAGATTCAAGCAAATGTTTGTCTGATTGTGCAAGATCAGAATCATACAGTGGATGCATCACAACTTTCACGGAAAACTTTCAAAATTTTTCTCGAGTCGTAAAAGGTGCGTGTTGTATTGTGATGTCGTGCGTCAAAGTCTGTCCTATTGATCAATTTTAAACGGTTTTTTCAATTACAAGCCTCAATCGAGATTAGATTCATTCTTGTTGCCACCCTATAACACCTTGTGATGGATGATTACCTTCCATTTTACATCCCCTTATGAATCTTTTTAAAAGTAACTCGATTGCCTTTTGCGTCGAGCGTTCCTTGATTTCCGAATAGACCTTAAATTACATAGTGCAGCCTAGAACAGAACAGTTCAACTTTTTGGCTTGCAATCTATTTTCAAATCAATTTTTTCGAGGTGAGCGTAGCTAGAACATCGTGGATATTTCAACGTGAAATGAACCGTTTAAGCTGTTCGCACACTGCATCAGAATTTGTACGATTATATTGTATACAATTTCCTCAGAATTCGCACAAATTCGTACAAATTCTGATGCAGTGTGGAGCAGCCTTATGCTCGTAAAGTCTTTATAATTGCTTCATAAGTTTCCATTACAATTTCTCCTAAACTCTAAGGAGATATTGTCGTTAAAAACTTCAGATCTTCGAAACTTTCACATGTTGCTAAGAATCGTAAAGTGGCGGAGAGCCGTTCATTGATAATGATATTGTTTCTCTCATCACGTTACTATACTTTGCTTTTTGATTAGTGGTGTCGTTATCCATAATTTTCGTTGACCACCTGCAATAAAAATCTCTTCTAATTCTTTTAATAAATTTACATGTGAATATTTTTGGCGCCATTTTTTGTCCAATACTTCAGCAGATAATCCATCCATCCATCCAATGGCGCTACAGCCCAAATCGAGCCTTGGCCTCCTCTAGGGCATTTCTCCATGTTTGACGGTCCCTTGCAGCATGTCTCCAGTTCCGGATGTTCAGCATTGTCTCTGCGTCAGCCGTCACAGAGTCTATCCATCTCCTCCTGGGTCTACCTACTGGCCTATTTCCCGAAATTTCTGATATCATAAGCCGTTTTGGGATGCGATTGTCTTCCATCCTGACTACGTGACCGGCTAGTCTTAATCTGTTAATTTTTATTAAAATTGAGAGTTCTGGGTCGTCAAAAATTTCGTACAACTCGCTGTTGTATCTCCTTCTCCATATTCCATCCTCTCTGGTTGGGCCTATTATGCACCTGAGGACTTTTCTCTCAAACCTGTTGACTCGTTCGTCTATGTCCTGGGTCATAGTCCAAGTCTCGCTGCCATAGCAAAGTACTGGTCGTATTACTGTTTTGTAGAGTGAGAGTTTGGTTTTTCTGTGCACAAATCTGGAGTGCAGTATTTTTTTTTGGGCATAAAAGGCTCTATTAGCCAGTAGTATTCGTCTAGTTATTTCTTCTTTTTCTTCGTTTCTTTTTGTGATTGTAGACCCAAGGTAGACTGTTTTATCGACTACTTCTAGGTTATGTTCGTCGATAGTTATATTTCTCCCCATTCTAAATCTTCCAGCTCTGGATTGTTGCATCACCTTAGTTTTTTCTTCATTGATCTTCAGGCCTATGTCCTTTGCCGCCTCTTTTAATTCGACATAAGCTTCCTTTGCTGCCAAAAAGGACCTTCCCACGATGTTAACGTCATCCGCATAACCAAGTAATTGTACCGACTGTGTTGCTATTGATGCTCTTCTCTGGACTGACGTTTGCCTTATCACCCATTCTAGGGCGAGGTTGAAGAGCATTGGGGCCAGCCCATCCCCTTGTCTAAGTCCTTGTCGAACTTCGAACTCTTCTGTTATAACATTTTGGATCCTTACCTTCGCCAATGAGCTATTTGTTGCGCATTTGATCAGTTGTACCAGCTTTGAGGGGACTCCTAATTCCGATAGGATCTCGTACAGCCTCTGTCTGTTTATTGAGTCATATGCCTGTTGAAAATCGACAAATATCTGGTATATATCTACATTCCTTTCCCAGGTTTTCTCCAGAATTTGCTTTAAGGTCAGCAGCTGGTCCGATGTTGACCTGTTTGCCCTGAAACCAGCTTGATATTCTCCTATAAGGCTTTCCGCTATAGGTTCTAGTTTTTGTTTCACAAGGATTGTGAAGGTTTTGTAGCTGGTGCTGAGGAGTGAGATGCCTCTGTAATTTTTGCAGGTTAATTTATCTCCTTTCTTATATATTGGGCATATAATCGCTTTCTTCCAATCATCTGGTATGACTTCCTCCTCCCAGATGCTGCATATGAGTTGGTGTAAGGTACGCAAGAGTTGCGGCCCTCCTTCCTTTAGCAACTCAGCTGTTATTCCGTCGACGCCCGGCGACTTGTTGCCTTTTTGCCTTTTTACAGCTTCACGTATCTCATCGAGTGTTGGTGGTTCTATTGAGATGTTATCTTGAGGAATCACAAATGCCTCTGTCTGTGGATCCTCGTTTAGTGTGGGAGTAGGATTCAATAGGTTTTGAAAATATTCTTTCCACCTTTCTTTTATCTTATCAGGGTCTGCTAATAGGTTCCCATCTATGTCTTTGCAGATGTCCGTCCTTGGCTGAAATTTATTGGTGATCTGGCGAGTTCCTTTGTACGCTTGTCTAATTCTCCCCTCATCGAAGTCTTCCTGTATTTGTAAGATCCTCCTGTTTAGATACTCTCTCTTCTTCTTTCTGCAGAGCTTGTCTGCGATTCTTCTTTTTTGCTTGAAAACTTCCATCCTTGCTCTTGTTGTCCTTGCGATGTACTCCCGGTGGCTCTGGTTTCTCTCTTCAATTGCGGCTCTACACTCCTGGTCAAACCAGTCAACTCTAGTCTGTCTGGGGGCCCAGCCTAGTGCCTCTTCTGCCGCCCCCTTTATGCTGCTTTTAATTTGCTCCCATTTGTCGTTGATGTTGGGCGGTTCTTCTGCCTCTCTCAGATTTTGTTCGACAGCTTGCTGGTAAGCATCTCTTCTTTCTTCCAGTTTTAGTTTATCTATATCGTATTTTGGATGAGTTTGCCCCCTATGCGTTTTGATTGTTATCCGGGTTCTCAATTTCACCTTGACTAGATAGTGGTCTGAGCCGCAGCACGCTCCTCTCATTGTTCTAACGTCCAATATACTCGTGGCCCCTCTTCTCTCAATTAGGACATGGTCAATTTGATTATTTGTTACCCCGTCTGGTGACTGCCATGTCATCTTATGAATATTTTTGTGCGGGAACATTGTTGAGCTGACTACCATTGAGTTTGAGCTTGCGAGATCGATCAATCTACTACCATTGTCATTGGTAGCGTTGTGTAGACTATGCCTTCCTATGACTCCTAGGAACTCCTCTTCTTTTCCTACTTTGGCATTCATATCTCCAAGCACGATTTTAATATCATTTGAAGGTATTAACCTGATGGCGTTTGTTAGCTCTTGGTAGAATTCCTCTTTTTCTTCATCTGACTTCTCTTCTGTGGGAGCATGGGCGTTTATCAGACTAATGTTATGTAGCCTTGTTTTGATGCGAAGCGTGCATATTCTATTGCTTACTGGCTTGAAGTCCAGAATCAGTGATTTCAATTCCTTCTCTACGATAAATGCCACTCCAAACTCTCTTCTTCCATTCGGTGAACCACTGGAGAGTACCGTGTGGGTTTTAAGATCCATTATATCACTATGGGTCCATTTGGTTTCTTGAAGAGCTGTGATCTTTATGTCATATTTTTTTAGTACTAATAAAAGCGAATGCAGAGCGCCTGTTCTGTTGAGCGTCCTGACGTTCCATGTTCCAAGATCGAATTCCATATTCCGTTGCCTGAGTCGTTGCCGTTGAGTCCGTCCTGTCCGAGGCCTGCCTTGAGGATTCGTGACGGGTGGGTTTTTACGGTGGAAGGTTGTCAGCCTGCCGCCCAACCCCCAACCTGGAGGACCAGTCCGGTATTTGCTTCGTTTTGAGGCGCGAAACACTCGCCTTTCACCCTCCTCCGTCTGTTACTCTTGTATAGACAAGAGCATCCAGGGGCCACCCGATGTAAAGTCAACATCTTCGTGGAGGTGGAGGTAGGATTCGGTAGCATATCGGAAGATCTTAGATCACGTAGACTTCAGATCGCAGATGGCGTTTCTCAGGATTTATCTCTTTGATGTACCGGCACCAACAAAGGTCTCTGAGGCCGTTACTACCATTTGACCCCCCAGCAGATAATACAATTTGAATTTTACGCTTATTTTCAATGTTTTCACTACGCGTACGTACAGCCAAGCTAGATCGTCTGTGCGATTAATTTAACAAATTTCGTCGATGAATTTTTGTGTTATACGTTTAAAGTATCCATTATTACCTGATGCCTTATGCAGTTGCTAGGTTTTGCGACTTTCAAAACATCTACTAGCAAAGAAACTACATTATTAGTAACTTGAATAAACAAAAATATAGTTTAAAACAATCATTCAGAAAAGAGACAGGATTGGTTAAATAAATCATAAAAAACATTCCACTTTCTAAAGCCTACTTCACACTATCTGAGAAAGTCATATGATTTGACATATCGGGGGCGTCACCGCAGGACCTCGTAACTAACATTTTTAGCCAAAACGGGGCATGCGCTGAATTCCATTCAGGCACTGTGGTGTTTTTGGCAAATAACAATAGCTCGTAACTGACAAAACTGAAATTTCAGCCGCATAGCTCGTAACTGACAGTTTACTTATTTGTATTTGAGGTGTGCTGTCACGACGGATGAAAATTGCTCTCCGGTATAATTTCCATTTTATCACTTACGAGGTCCTGCTTTGACGCCCTCGATATGCTTTTTTATCAACGTTTTCATTATTATAATTCTATAGAAAGCGCAAAAATATAAATAAAAAAATTAAAAGAATGATATGGAGTCGTCAATCACTTCTTAGGAGAAATTCTGGCAGAGATATGGCAAGTTTAGTTTTCAAAGAGCTACAATTTGAAGACGAAAACAGTTTTCAAAATTTTACGAGAATGTCGAAAAATACCCTTTCATAAATACAACTCCTTCTACCCTAAAAAATAGCTAGCTGCAACAACAATTGTATCGATACCTGCAACAACAATTGTATTGTACCGTACGGTTAAGAAGGTTATTACCTTGTCATAAAAATACCTGCGTCTGGACAGAATGTCGCCAAATGGGTTTTTTAAGCGACAATCTTACAAATGGGTCTTTGTTTTACAAACCGGACAGATTTGGACAAAAATAGACCGACACATTTGTGATTTGGCTGAACTTTTGTTAAGGGTGCTATATCGGAAAAAAAGAGTTACGTATTCGAGGATTTTTATTTTATTTCAATATTTTGGAAAATAGAGCAATCGAAAATTTTAAAAATTTGGTGAGTCTTTTAGCTTCGAAATGAATAAAAAATTATGGTTCTAGCTCAAATACAACCGGACTTATGAATTTTTAAGCAAAAATTACCAAATTCTCAAATTTTCGATTCCCTCTATTTTCCAAAATTATTGAAAAAAAAATAAAAATTCTCTAATAGGTATCTCTTTTTTCGATATAGAACCCGTAAAAAAATTTCAACATATATAACCCATATATAAAATTATTTTCATATAAAAAAACCTCCACGCTCAGCTTTTCCGTATGACTTCTCAAACGAAAATAGAAGCAGATCTAATTTCTTTAAAGTCATATGCTTTCACATATGTCAACGCATAACACAGTCGCATATGTGTTTACACTGTCATTGTTCTCGTTTTTGACTTAACATATGTGAAGTCATATGACTTTCTCAGATAGTGTGAAGTAGGCTTAAAAGGAGACGTTGGAATTGCTTTGAGCTCCTTCTATGAATTATTTATTATCAAAAAATTGTTTCTTTTTTCGAAACGTCCCCTTTGAATTTATGCAGCTCCATTTGGGCTGAAAAACAAACAATCTGTCTTTAAACCGTGATTCTCAAAGTTTATCACTTAAAGCTTGGTTACGTTTCGGCCCTATCTGAAAAAAACGATGCTTGGTTTGTGATGTTTGCTGGATTTTTAAATTATGAAAATTCTACTAATATGGACAAGCGAATGTAAGCAAATGAATATTGCCTAAAATTCTTTTAGCCAATGTGTCAACTCACCATTCAAATGTCACTGTATGAAAGCTCATTTCAAGCAGCAACTTTAATTGCTGAAGGACGAAGGAGTGTGATAATTGTTTTGTCGCTTTTTCATTTGCCAATTGAGGACCGTTTTTACAAAACTCAACAAGTCAAAAAACTCGAAAAATGAGATATAGGTATCAAACGATTCTTATTGAAAGCAGGTTTCTCTTAGCATTTAAATTTTAAGCAGAAATAGATAAAACTGGAGTAATTTTAAAAGAAAAGTGCAATTGTGTCTATGCAAATAGTCCGGGGAAATTAGCATTTTAAGGAGACAAAATTCCAAAATGGCTGAAAATTGGTCCACAGCTTCCTTGGGACTTTTATCACTTTTTGGCAAAAAAATCACTCAAAAACTGTCTTTTTCGAAAAAAAATTTTATGAATCAATGCGAAACGTTATTGCCTACCCCTTTCGAAATTATTCAACATCAAAGTCTCCAAAAATCACTTTTCGGCCAAAAAATACCTTGAATTATTCGGAAAGGTAAAGGTTTTCGAAAAAATGACAAGAGAGCTTTTTTGTAGGCAATAACGGTTCGTATTGACTGATCAAAAATTTTTTTTCGAAAAAAACAGTTTTTGAGTGATTTTTTGCCAAAAAGTGATATCTCCGACGGCCATGTTTTTTTGTGATTCCGAAATTGTTTTCTTAAAAAGTTCCAAGGAAGCTGTGTACCAATTTTCAGCCATTTTGGAATTTTGTCTCCTTTCGTGCGTTTTTTTGCTAATTTCCCCGGACCTAAACAAATTATTGGACTAAAATATATGAACAGATATAGCAAACCGAAACAAAATATAGCATTTGTCCGCTTTATGAAAAAACCCAATTTTTCATTGCGATTTTTTTTTTGTTTTTTGAATAAGTTTTTATGTTTTTCAATGTTGTTTACTATTTTGAATTAAATCAAGTTTAGTTGTAAAAAATCTAACTGCTAGTTAAAAAGTAATTTAAAAAAAAACCTCCTGAAAATTTTACTTTTTCGAGTTGTTGAGTTTTGAAAAAACGGTCCTCAATTGTTGTCATTTCAGTTGCAAGTTGATCAAGACGAGAACAAAGAAGTAAAATTTGTAAATAAATAGAACAAAAATTAAAATGTTCGAAAATAGAAATAAATAAAAAAAACGTATTCGTATTCCGGAATGTTCTTGGAAATGTAAGAAATTCCAAATTGCACACGGCCTTATATGTAGTAATTATTGCAGGAATTGATTCACACGTCTTCTGTCGTCGCCTTTCGAGTCCTCTACTTTAAAACTTTTAAATGTCTTTCGAAGCAAAAAGTGGCTAAAACGAAGTCAAGATTTAAAAAAAGGGGGCTTTTACATGATACAACAAGGGTTGGACTTGTGTTGTCACTTGATCGGTACAGCAGCTACAGTACTGTACATACAATTATCAATTTCGTCTGCGAGTGAACCGAGCAATATTTGCACAACCGTTCAGTCAAACAGACGAAACAATCGTCGCATGCGACCGTCATATTGGATCGATATCTTATCAACCGTTGCATCGTGTAGAACCCCCTTAGATTGACTGGACTTTCTTCAATAATATTTCTCAATTTTAAGTCAAAATTATGATGGTAGGTTTTTGATTTATTTAGCCTTTAGAGGTCATTTGCAAAAAAAAAATTCAACACCAATAAAACCATACTTGTTTCAGTCGCTCACCTTCCTTCCCAGAATTCAATAATATTTATAAATAAAATCCTTTGTCTCGATTTCTGAAGCAATCATATTATTTAAAGAAACGTTTACAAATCTTTGTTTCATTGTTGAAGTTAATTTGCCGAAATACGCAAGTTTCAAAAATCATATTTCTATCTTTCATTCTAGATTAAATTGTATACGAACATGGGTAATTATTTTATTCTAAAAAAGGTCGCAAAATATAAAATAAACGTCAGTCTTGCTTTTGAATTTTTAATTAAAAAAATTCAATAAATTCTTCATCGCATAAAAGGTTTATTGATAATCATAGTAAATTTGCTTGAATATAAGGCAACTTTCAACTCATTTTTAGTATTCTAAAATATTTAACGACTATCACCCGCTTTAGACATCTGTTTCATTCAGAAACTAGTTTCTTAAACCAAAGTCAACAATAAATTTAGCTTCTTTAAAATAAAAACAAAACAAAATCAAAAAAAGGAAAGCCAATGAACTCTCATATTCCAGTATGAAACATTTTCGAAAGGGTGCGCGTGTATAGCTAAAAACGCGTCCAAATTCAAACGTTTTCGGTCCAAATGCATGCAAACCCGCCACGAAGCGGTGAACAAAGGAAGCAAATGGGGAAAAAAACGAGTTGCAATACTAGTATTATGTCAACTGTCGTCGTTGCCGCCGTTGTCGGCCATAATCTGGTTTTCGGTGTTCCTAATTCGACTTGGATTTTGTCATCCGTTTCTATAAAACGCGTTAAAGCAGACAGTACAAAAAATTTTATTTTAAAATTCAGCAAAAATTAACTGCGAATTTATTGGAAACGGAATGGCAAACTTTTATTTTTATTTTATTTATTTTTTTTTAAAAAAAAATACAATACAAAGAAATGTTAAGTTCTTCAATAAAGGAATTATAAGCGGGCGGGCAGAATGTATATTTTGTAAAACAAGTTTTCACCTAAAATTTCGAATTGAAATGAAAATAAAACTTAAAATAAAAAAAAGGATTTATTTCTAGTTTTATTTAATGTGGTTTTGTTTATTTTATTCTTATATTTTTGTTTTATAAATGTCAAATGAATTGCATCGTGACCTTGTTGAATTTTTAATATTTATTTGATTTTGATTAAAATGGAAGTCGTGATCAATTGATTAAGACAATTCACTATAATATACTATTGATTTCCGAAGCATGAGTTTGGAAAGAAAAGAATTTTTATTTACTGTGTAGCCATATTTAAAAAGTTTGACATGAAAAAATATATATTATTTCAAATTAGGCAATTTATTAGACCAAATTTGTAAAATCTTCTTTTCTCTAAATCATTTATTAACCGTGCTGCATTTTTTGTCAAAAGCAGGTTTTACTTTTTGATTTATTTTTTGCCAAAAAATGTTTACCCAGACACTTTCGATTTTTTAAATGATTCGCTCCAAGTATTGAACATTTTTTGGATCGTAAAAAACGCCATCGCGTCATAGATGTGAAGAAAATCAATAGGATCCAGTGGTTATTATTACATCCTGGATGATATGAATGAAAACTCAGAAAATGTTTTGCGACAAAGCTCACGAGATGCGACAGAAAAGTAGACCAAACCTTTTTTGAAAGGAGTTTCACTGTTTAACACTGGTACTTTACCGATTACCAATACTTTGAAAGTAGATTGGAACTTAGTGAGAAACATTAGAATATTGAAGGAATATTATTCGGTATTCACGATATAGTATGTGTGGCCTCAGCCCAGGCAAACCAACAACCGATCAGATTTTCACTTTGAGGTAGGCTATAGAAAAATGTCTAGAGTTTCAAAACTCAATCCAACACAGTCTATGTAGGTTGACCATGACCAATGGGACAAGCCAAGTAAAGGTATCCGGAAAACTATCCAGACCAATTAACATCTATAATGGAGTCCGACAAGGCGACGGTATTGCCTGGCTCCTTTTCAACCTGGCGTTGGAGGAAGTGATCCGAGATTCGGGCGTGACATCAATCCTCCACAAATCCACCCAATTACTTTCTTACGCAGACGACATTGACATCATTGGAAGAACATCAACAGCTGTACAAGAAGCTTTCACCCAGATTGAGCGGGCAGCAGGAAATCTGGGACTGCACATCAACGAAAGCAAAACAAAGTACATGGTGGCCTCGTCTGCAAGAACACCTAACATTGGTCCCACAATCAAGGTAGCGGAGCACGAGTTTGCTGTGTTAAAAACATTTACCTACCTTGGGTCAATAGTAGCAGCCGACAATAGCATGGAACGAGAAATACGCGCACGACTGCTAAAAGTCTGCCAAGGCTATTCAAATCCAACCATCTAACCATAACGTCTCAACTTTTACTATATAAGACGATGGTCTTACCGGTTCTTAAATATGCCTCCTAATGTTGGTGCTTATCAAAAAGCACTTTAACCTCTTGGCGGTGTTCTAGAGGAAAATACTTCGGAGGATTGTTGGCCCCTTATGTGAGGAAGGACAATTCCGAAGACTCTACAATGATGAGATCTAAGAGCGCTATCGCGACATAGATGTTGTGAAGAAAATAAAGCTCGGTAGACTCCGATGGGCAGGAGATCTAGCTCGTATGAGTGAAGATAAGCCTGCTCGGAAAGTTCTCTGTGGTAAGACCTATGGGGTGCGACAGCGAGGGTTTACCAACATTGATTGGATGGTCTGTAGTTTTTGTAGTTATGTTTTTTTTTTGACGAACACAGCTTACAGAGTACTTGCACATATTTTGTTTAGTAGATTAAAACCATATAGACTCGGAGCTGGAGGGAATTGAGTGTGCAAAATGTGAGGACCGCATTCCGTCAACAGATTTCAGCTGAGAATAGCTCAAAGGTGAATAATACGGATGCTGACGGTCCATTTTTGGTCCAATTTTTTTTACACCCTCTCCTTTTATTGACACCTCTACGATTTCCGGCAGCCGCTGTTTGACGATGGATTTTGATGAAGCACTACAAAATAAGACGAAAATATAAAATAAAATTTTTCGATATCACGCTTAGTTTTCGAGATATTGACACTTGAAGTTGACGTTTTGAGGCATTTCCCAAAGGTTTTTAGTTATATCAAAGCTACGATTTCCGTGGCGCCGATATTTTAGTTATGAATTTCGATAAAACACCCCATTTTTTTCGATATCTCGCTTCGTTTTTAGATATAGATAGTTGAAGTTTAGGTATTTTCAAAAACATACTACGGGTTAATCGTTGACGGAATGCGGTCCTCACATTTTGCATACTCAACCACCTTCAGCGCCTGCACTAATATATAGAAGACAAAAAAGGAGATTATTAAGTCAAATGCTTTAAAAATATTGGGAAGAAAGCACTGATATTGATATTTGTATATCTTCTTTTTGTACACTACAGAAATTCTCATAACCTGCTTTATAAAGGAGAGCTGTGGAGCAACATGAGAGAAATGGTTTTCCCGCAAATAGAACCTAGTCCGATTCTAAGGAGCCAAGAAATCTCAAGACAATAAAAAGTGAGGATATATAAAACATTAATCCGCTCGGTTGTACGGCTCTGAGGCTTGGATATTGACCAAAAAAAAAACAGAATATCAGCTCAAAATCTACGAAAGAAAAAATCTAAGAAAATATTTGGTCCGGTGAGGAGTTAACCAAAACGAATGGTGCATTAGAACAAACGAAGAACTTGAAGAATTGCATGACGAAATAAATATAGTTACACACATAAAATTGAGCAGGCCACGATGACTCAGATTGTTTGCCGGATTTTCATTGGTATAACCTCAGGAAGAAGAAGCGTAGGGCGACCAAGAAATAGGTGGATGGATGACGTGTACGAAAACTTTGGATAAGCAAGACGTCGAGACGGCAGGAAGATGAGACTTCGTGAGGCCTGAGCCCTACAAGGACTGTAACGCAATTTAAGAAGAACTACCAAATCATCTCTTAACATTCTAGGTATTATACATTAACAAAGAACTTGCAAATGGAATAACTGCATATTCCAAATGGCTTAACAAGTATCTTACTAGTGCCTGCAGATTACTCTTCAGCTCCACAACTCGTTAGTCTGGTCGCCAGAGTCCAAACCGCCTTAAAGCGGCTGGACAAGATTTAAACACAAGCTCATTCGCTCACTCCTCAATTGACTGATCAAGTCATTGTAGAAATCTAGCAGCTTTAGAAATTGTTTCCTGCTATTAGTACAGCGACTGTTTCAAACTTTCTTCTGTCTTCACGGCAATATTTTTCCATAACATAATTCAAGCGCGGTCGGCTCGCTTGCCGTCGTTTTCCTGATTTTGTGAAGGTCCTTTCCCACACATACAACAGCCTACGAAATCGTTTATAGATAAAACAACTCCACTGCGAAACAATCTTCCACAATCAGTATTTCTGAACTTCTACAACATGCAGAATTCAAATCCAAGCTTCATTGCCTTCTCCTCCAGCACTACCCAAAATCGCCCTGATTTATCCTTTCCTTTACATGTCTTTAGTTAGTTCCTTCGAACTTGTTGTCTTTTTTTTCTTAAATTACCTTACCTCTTTTCTGTCATCGCTTATAGCATTCCATCCGTCTCCTATTCGATCACCAAAGTCACACGGTATTTCTCGCTGTGTTATTAGCCACTTATTTATACTGTCCGACATTGTACTCTTGCACAGTCGGCAACACGAAGGGGAGGAAGGGAAAAACGCGTTTTTAAGCAAGCTCAGCACAAACCATATAATTGGAATGCCAAATTAATTATTGTGTTCCCCTTAAATAAATCCCATTTTTTTCAATAGAAGTCATAAATGCATCGTTTAACAAGGTGAGGTAAAGTCTTGTTCAAAAAAACAAACTGGGCGATAAATTATTGACATGGTAGTCCTAAATCACTTCATCTGTCTAAACAAAACACCATAGTATCAAATAATGTAGAAGCATAAAAAATTAGTGAAATAGATTATAGCATGGTTAAAACTTAACCATATATGCACATATAAGTTTGGGTAATTTTGCAACAGTTCCATAGAAGCAGATTATACGATTTTTTCAATGTTTAAAAAAAATTTTCATTTATTAAGTTACTGCATATGCATTAACAATTTAAACTTACAAATTACTTATCTACACAAGTACGTCCGACAAAGGAACAAAAGTTCTATATAAGCAGAACACCCAAGTAGTTTTTTTATCATTGCACGCCAGCTTCAAATGTAATCTTCTAATTATCACAATTATATAAAAACCAAAACCAGAACGAAAAAGTTACACAAACATTTATCTGATCTCACTTTCAACATGAGATAATTTTTTTCCATCTCATCAGCAAAAGTCAACGATCGCCACAATTAGTGTCACTTCATTAGTTGGAACAAAAAAAATGATGAGACCGAACTGTGGCGGATCCCAACCTTTTTTCACAATTATTTAATTTTGCAAAGAATAGGAAACTCAAGGAAGGTGAAACAACGTGTATCATTTTCTTTCTACGTAAGCGTTTTTATGTATTTTGTTGTGTCGTTAACTGGAAGAAAAATTGCTACAAAGGCCGATGAAGTTAGCTTTGACCGAGAAAAGTTCCCGCAATCGCAATTAAAATAACCGTAAAGTGATTTTTCCTAGTAGTATTTTGCCATGGAATTCAATACACTGAACCAATTGAAGCCGGTCTGGCAGTTTGTTTCCTTTTAGAAAGTCGAAGACAACAGACACAAACGGCAAAGTACATAAACTATTGAGATGAACAAAAAAAAACTACACTTTGGAAGCTGGGAGTAGGTACATATACCTAGAGCAAGTTATAGAGTACAGAGTGTCGGCATTGTTTATTTCCAAGCTAACAGCAAAGACGTCGTGATCTGTTTGTCAGTCGCTGGGCCTTTGCTTTACTCAACTGCTAGCTAACATATAACAAGCAACAGGAACTGCTGGATCAGCCTTAAGACCATTCTGGTTGAACTATTGTTGTTTGAGTATTTCATAGAAGATCAGCTCGTGTCTCGTAACCTAAATATTCACCTTCAGTCGTGGAAACAGTTAAAGCAGGTGAAAGACTTGCTTCACAACTACCGATTTCCTGATTCCCAGACGATTGATTTCCAACAAATTCGATTTAAGTCACGGACATTTTCGGCTTTATTAACGATCGTCTACTTGCAATATAATTCCAGAAAGCATTAATTTCTCTAACTAAATAACGGCGCATCAGTTAACAAAAACTTTGGATTTCTCCATGTAATCGTTGGCGGTTCTTTATATTACAATCTTATTATAGTGACTTCACGACTCTTTCTGATAAATCATTTTGCTGACGTTTCAAACATCATGGATGTGACTCACAAACTGGATAATATCATTCAATCACTGATAGACGAGGTGCATTTCACATGCCATCCATAAGGTCCACGTATCGAAAAGCTTACAGTCTTGCAGCACATAACCGAAACCAGTATGCATTCATTGTATGTCGACACACAATGTTCAGGAAAAATCTGTGGAGAACGCTGTCTTACCTCACCTGGGCAATATGGTGGTCATGTTTCAGGTTTATCTAGCCTCAGGGAGGTCTCCTAGGTTCTGTTTCTGTTTAGTCATACCACAACTAAAATGGGTGGGGGACTTTGCATGCAGAAGTAAAGCAGCACAACTCTTAACAATCCGCATTACATCACACCTCATCCACACCGTCACTCTACCTCTTTCTGTACTCTCCTGATAGTTTTGGGCCCATAGACGTGCCGAGTTTTATAGAAATTTTGTTTTGTGTGCGATCTTTTTTTCTGCTGGAAGGTGCAGTTTTTATGGAAATCGAGTGATTTTTAGAGCAGAAATGCGGACGATATTGCTGCAATAAGTTAAAAAAATCTAAGAAATTCTTGTGTTTGAAGCGGTTTTAATTCTTATGACAATGAAGCATGGTTTTATTTTTATTTAGAATGCAAAGGGAACATTTTAGACACATAGGGATCTAGACAATGACGATGGGGAATAAAAATTGGAAAGTGAGCATCTCAGTACATCAGGAATTGATGCACGAATTTTACAGATATTTAGGTCAAGGGTGATTCCAAAACATCCAAAAATGTGATACCAGATTGAAAAGCGTGACGAACAGAATATGTAGATTCAGTTTTTTCTCTCTTCAAATAGGATAGTGAAGAGCGATGTTGTTGGGTACAGAAATTGTTGGCATTTCAAGTATTGGTGCTTTTCCCAGTTTACCAAGTAAAAATTAAAATTTATCAACGAAAAGATGTTTTTTTTTTCAAAATTTGTGACTTTATACTATACTTGAATGTGAAAGGTCTTTGATTAACAAGGAAAACACCTTTTTTTTAAAAAAAAAAGTAATTTTTAAACTTCAACGTTCTCGGCTTCAGTCAAATTTGTGCAATCAATGGATAAGTTGCATTCTGTCTTCTTTCCCTCTTTATAAAAAATCCTCGGCCATCGCCTCTAAGCATAATAAGCGAGGAAGACATGTCCTGTTCAATCAACAAAGTGCGTGTCCTGTCACCGTAGTACTGTATGAGGCGCTGGGCTCGTTCACTCCGACTAGAGCTTGCTATCCGACATCGCACTTAATAATAGAACCCGTAGACAGTAAAAAGGACCATTTCTTTCCCATGTAAGAAATGGTGCCGTAACATTTAACGCCTGACAACAGTATTTTTCATAGACCATTTTCGCGCAGCTGCAACCGCTCTGCAGACTGCTTAATGGACTTGGCTTGTAACAATGAACCTATATTTTCTCAGTAGAAGCAGACCTCCTTTGTATCACGCTTTTGGTTCATTATGTTACAATGGCTAGTCTAACTAGAGTGAATTTTTCATGCCATATCGCCCAATGACGAGTTACACTCGCCATTAAAACTAATTATAATTTGCAAACCGTATTAATCATAAAATGAAATATGTTGTTTTATTTACCGCCATTTATTTACGCCTAGATAGTTAATATAAAAATTCACTTTACTAAATGCCCACTTTTTCAGCATTTAATTGTATCAAAAAATTTCATCTACACATTGTTATTTTCGGACAATTGTCTCTATCTTACAGATGAGAGAACCTGTGCTAATTTATATTTCGATTATACTTCACTTGAACAAACCAATACTCTTCACTGCGTTTATACTAAATTCAAAAAAGCGTTAACGGCAATAGCCATTCTAGTGAACTCAATAAAGCCAATATACTACATGCGTGATAAGCACAGATAAGTAATATAGTTAATATTCAAAAATATATTAGAATATTGATCTTATATCTAAAATATTTGAACTCAGTAATGATCATCATCATCATAAATAGCTCCACAGCCTGTTATTGGCCTTGGCTTCCTGCAACATCATCCTCCAGAACTGTCTGTCCCTGGCTTGGAGTCTCCAATTTCTTATACCTAGGGTTCGTAGATCTTCCTCTAAGCTATCTGTATATCTCTTTTTTAGACGCCCCGTGCCTCTGTGTCCGTCTGGTCTCTTGTTCATAATAATTTTTGTTATGCTGTCATCACTGCTACGTTCAACATGTCCTGCCCATCGAATTCTGTTAATTTTTATAGTTTTTATGCTGTTTGAATCTTTATACAACTGATACAGTTCGTGATTGTATCTTCTCCTACAAACACGGTTTTCGTTGATTCCTCCATATATTGTGCGCAGGATTTTTCTTTCAAAGCACCCCAGGAGGCGTTCCCCATTACTTTTTAATGTCCAGGTTTCGGATCCATACAGTAGTATTGACCTTATAAGGGTTCTGTATAGTTTAACTTTAGTCCTCCTTGATATGTTCCTTGTTAAGAAGTGTTTACGTAGCCCAAAGTAGCATCTATTTCCCAGTGCCAATCTCCTTATGACTTCTGCCGTCGTGTCGTTATCTTTTGAGATTAGGTCCCTAAGTATATAAATTCTTTTACACGTTCGATGTAATATTAATGTATCAATTGTAATGATCATATCCAAGTCAAAAAAAGTATTGGACAAATACGAATAATTCCCGCAACTTTTCATTTTTCGTTTAATAACTTTAAATTTGAACATAACATTTTTGAGAATATCTTTAAACCTAATTAAAAACTCACAAAACATTTTTTTAAATAAAACTCCTAATGTTTATCAAGAAAACTAAATTCCTTTTATCTTTTCAGAAGCTTTCTTATCAATCTACACAACAGACGCTCTCTGTATTCATCAACATGTCATCCTCAGAAAGATCAATTCCACATCTCAGGGATATATTCGGAATAAGTGGATATTCGGTGCACACTCATACAGCCACTAACAACAATCAGTGCAATGGTATAGCCAGCGTAGGAGGTGGAGGATTGCCACTGGAAACCTACCCTTCACAGCAGGACACAAAGAAACATACAAAGAAGAAACGCGATAACAACAAAACTTTAACAAGCGGAGATGTTAAAACCTTAGAAAGGCACCTTAGCATGAAGAAAACAATAAGAAAGAAGATAATGAGAGATTTGCAGCAAGCATTCGTAGAAGATCCAAACGAATTCAGAATAGAAAATACCAATTCGGAACATCTAAAGGCAGAAATTAGGGCAGAGGCTTTACGATTCGGCGAGAAGCCGACAAGAAAATCAGATAACTTCTTAGATATGCTGCGAGGTGAAAAAACTAACTACGACTATTCTAGCAGTAATAGCGTCCAAAATAGAGAGTACGATTACGATAGCCCTCCAGCTCCAGCCTCTAATGAAAAACAAAGCTTCTGGCGACGATTCACTTTAAAAAATAAAACAAAGCGATAAGAAAGAAAAAAAGATTTAAATTTTTGTTGTTCTTAAGATAAAAATCTCTTAAGTATTTGATAATGATAACTACACAAGATACGATTCCTTTAACAGCCTCTAAACTGGGTCGCGCTCTATATTTTTTTATTATTTTTCTTTATTTTATTATTTTATCAAAATGTCGCAAATAAATGACATGTTTTTTATGTAAAACATATCCATTAATTTGTTTCATTTTGTAATTAATTTTTTTTTATGTGTAAATAAGTTAAAATTTATTTACTTTGAATGTGTGTTGATAAAAGGCATATCAAACTCCTTATGAAAGATTTGTTTTGCTTTCTGTGATATAAGAAGAACGCAACCCATTTTTATAACTTCAAAATTTTGTTTTGTTTTATATATAATAAAGAGCAATGAAAATTCTATAACAAAATTATTAAACGTGTTTTGCCTTTAGATGTATGTACCTATATTGAAAGTAAAATTTATAAAAAAAACATTTTTTAATAAAATAAACATTTTTTTAGTATTTCCTTTTTCTAGATTAATTGAGAAGAGCTTAATTCTCGATTTCGTCCTTTTTTAGTATACTTAAGTTTAGTTAGAGACATTAATGTTGCTGTATATTTTTTGAAAGTAAAAAATTATATAAAAAGCATATTTGTTCTTTTTTTTTGTTATAAAACAAATCCCTACATAAAAGATTCCTTCCTACCTTTGAGTATCCTACTGTAAGTTGGACCAAAATCCGTTTCTTATCTTTGTGGGCATAGGATGATTCCGGTTATCGTACACTAAGATTTTTAAAACAGAAACCTCCAATGATGTCGTTATCTTCAATAAATTATCGGTTACAGCTCATCACAAAACAAATGAAAATTCGTTCGACGCTCATGCAGATACTCGATTGCACAAGGAAGTGGTTCCAAAGGTTTCTTTTCTTATACAGTGGCTCACAGTGAAAATCGTCCACCTTACGAGTAAGAGGAATTAAGTAGTTTTTTTCATCTAGCTTTCAACAAATCCAAATAAGAATTTACATAACTAAGTTTTTCATTTCTTTTCTTTAAAATAATAACGAAAAATTATGAAATTAATCAATAACAATAACGGGAAAAATTCAAATGTCCGGAAAGGTCATATTTCTATCTCACAATGAAAATCGTCCATAACACTCAATACTAAGAAATGTCGTCCATAACACTCAATACTAAGAAAGTTGGTCCTCCTTATGCTGTAATTACTGCTAGAAGCCTGTTCGGCATTGAATTTACTAATTTTTAGTATACTTAGGATTAATTCTAGCCCATTCCTGCTTGAGTACATTTTCAAGGTCTTTCTGCGAGGTAATATTGTCTTACGAATGCTCCTGTCAGGTGTATCCCATAAATTCTATTAACATTCAAGTTAGGGGATCGGGGAGGAACGGGGAAAACTGTTTTACAATTGTATATCAGCCAATAGCGTTCAACGTCTGAGGTATGCTTAGGGCCATTATACTGATAGAATGCAAACCCAGCAGTAATACTTAGAAGTTGCGCACTCTGCTGCACATTTCTTTTTAGAATATCAAGCTAAACCATTGCATCCACTGTTCCTCGGATGAACTCAAGGTTGCCAGTGCCATTTGCCGCCATACACCTCCATACGATACCAAACAACCGAGTATTGCAATTCGTTCTTTAGTAGTCTCTCATTATAAGGCGGGCAAAAGTCACAGAGAAATGGCAGAGATTGTTGGAAAAAGTCGAACAACTGTCCAATATATTATTAAAAGGTGTGAAGAAAGTGGTAGAATAGCAAGCAAGCCAAAAAACAGTACCAGAAAAGTATTTCCCAACAATCTGCCATTTCTCTTTGACTTTTGCCCGCCTTATAATGAGAGACTACTAAAGAACGAATTGCAATACTCGGTTGTTTGGTATCGTATGGAGGTGTATGGCGGCAAATGGCACTGGCAACCTTGAGTTCATCCGAGGAACAGTGGATGCAATGGTTTAGCTTGATATTCTAAAAAGAAATGTGCAGCAGAGTGCGCAACTTCTAAGTATTACTGCTGGGTTTGCATTCTATCAGTATAATGGCCCTAAGCATACCTCAGACGTTGAACGCTATTGGCTGATATACAATTGTAAAACAGTTTTCCCCGTTCCTCCCCGATCCCCTAACTTGAATGTTAATAGAATTTATGGGATACACCTGACAGGAGCATTCGTAAGACAATATTACCTCGCAGAAAGACCTTGAAAATGTACTCAAGCAGGAATGGGCTAGAATTAATCCTAAGTATACTAAAAATTAGTAAATTCAATGCCGAACAGGCTTCTAGCAGTAATTACAGCATAAGGAGGACCAACTTTCTTAGTATTGAGTGTTATGGACGACATTTCTTAGTATTGAGTGTTATGGACGATTTTCATTGTGAGATAGAAATATGACCTTTCCGGAAATTTGAATTTTTCCCGTTTTTGTTATTGATTAATTTCATAATTTTTCGTTATTATTTTGAAGAAAAGAAATGAAAAACTTTTTTTTTTTTTTTTTTTTTTTTCGTGGGAGGTACTGGGTCCATAGGTACTGCGGCCATTCATTTGGCCTATTGTACTACACCCCTATACCTCATATTTTTAGGCCAGACCGCTTGAACAAGTTCAGCAGTCTGCCTAGTGGCTTGTCGCTTAGACTTGAATAATCGAGCAGGGACTCCTCGAATAAAGAAACCCTGCTCCTCGCTATTGCGGGGCATTCACAGAGGACGTGGAGAGCAGACTCATCCTCCTCCAGGCATAGCCTGCAGGTGGGGTCCTCCGCTTTCCCTATCCTCCATAAGTGGTAATTTAGGGCGCAGTGTCCGGTGATCAAGCCAACAAGTGTCCTGACATCGTTTCTACTGCGCCCTAACAATTCTTTGGCCGTGTTAGGAGACGGCCCAGGAAGGAACCGCTTAGAGTTGGCCAGTCCAGGCGCGGACCTCCAGCGTTCAGTATGTTTCATCAAAGTCCGATCGGCTAGGGCCCTTCGCAGCAAGCTGGTAGGTGCTCCGATAGCCGGCTCTGGACCGATGAATGCAGTGTCAGAGCCCTGTTTAGCTAGGGCATCCGCTTTTTCATTGCCTTTAAAGCCCCGGTGCCCCGGGACCCAGACAAGGGTAACTTGATTGAGAACGCCCAGCTCACCTAGAGCACGTTGGCAGTCCCAAACTAATTTAGACTTGGTTCTACGGGACCTTATCGCCCTAATTGCCGCTTGGCTATCAGAGAAGATAAAAATCCGTTTATTTTGGTAGGCCCTTCTTAAGTTCTCATGAGTGCATGCCAATATAGCGTACACCTCTGCTTGGAAGACAGTTGCTAGGGTGCCTAAGCTTATCGCTCTGCTGAATCTGGGGCTTTCACTCCAGATTCCGGCGCCCACACCTGTCTCTGTTTTGGAGCCATCCGTGTACCATACTAGTCCACCCGGCGATACCTTAGGAAAGGTCCAGGTTAGCCTGTCTTGTATGTGCACAGAGGGTTGCTTGAATTTTGAGATTTTGAAAGGCATGCAATCGGAGAGCATCCCCGCTTCCGAAATCCCTTCTATAATGTTGATAATTGTAGAATGTCCTCGCTCGAGACCAGCGCCCAGATAGCCATTCGCTTTCAGCCGCAGCGCCGCGTTTATCGCAGATTTCTCTACCTCAAGGTGGAGTGGTACCAGATTGAGGAGAGTCTCCAGTGCTGCCGTCGGGGAAGTGCGGATGGCTCCAGTGATGGAAAGGCAGGCCATTCTTTGAATTTTGCACAAATTGGTTATGAAACCCTTAAGCGCCGTTCTGTGCCACCATACTAAAGCTCCATAAGTTACCATGGGCCTGACGATGGTGGTGTATATCCAGTACATGGTTTTCGGCTGCAAACCCCATGTGGAGCCACAAGCTCTGCGGCAAGCCCACAGGGATCTGCGCGTTCTGCTCATCAGAGTATCCATGTGCTGGTTCCAGTTGAGCTTGGCATCTAGCGTCACTCCTAAATATTTGGCTTGTTGTGAAAAGCCTATAGTTCTACCTGCGAGTGTCGGTTCCGAAAGCCCCGGTAGTGATCGTTTCCTGGTAAAAGGAACCAGAATAGTTTTGTCGGGATTGACTTTTAGTCCTACGCTGTCGCACCAACTAGATACTAGATCTAGTGCCTGCTGCAGACGTCTTGACATGGCTCCTTCAGTTTCGTCCGTTACTACGATGACGACATCGTCTGCGTAGCCTTGGGCAAAAAAGTTGTGGCCGTTGAGTAGTTCCAGGAGTTCATCTACAACAAGGCACCACAGAAGTGGGGATAAAACTCCTCCCTGCGGACAACCTTTTGCTATAGTGCCCTCCAGAGACCCCTCAACATGAGAAACCATTAGTTTGCGAGTTCTCAGCATAGAGTCGATCCAGTCGCAGAAAGTGCTACTTAGACTTCTTCTACTTAGAGCCCTAGCTATAGTATCAAAGGATGTATTGTCGAAGGCTCCTTCGAAATGAAAAACTTAGTTATGTAAATTCTTATTTGGATTTGTTGAGAGCTAGATGAAAAAAACTACTTAATTCCTCTTACTCGTAAGGTGGACGATTTTCACTGTGAGCCACTGTACATCAGTTGATTGTAAACTAAAATGTAAAGATGATGAATTTTGCAAAATAAATGACAAATAAACCTTAAGGGCACTTAGTTTCTTTAATTTCTTTAACTTATTGTTGCATACTACAATGCACGAATCTCCAAAGCAAATTCCCACGCTTAAAAATGACGTTAACCCCCTATATTCAAAAATCATTAGGCAAAGGTTACAACATTCTCGAGTAGATGGTACTATTTTTCTAATTTCGCAACAAATCTCATATCACGATTGTTTTAAATAAATAAATAAATTCATTTTAATGCCATTTACTCTAAATTAGTTTATATTTCAAAAAATACCAAAAAATAAGATTTTGCTGCAATAAATCACAAATTTAAAATAACCATAACGATATGCAAGCGGAAGTAGAGTTTACAAAATGAAAATATTTACAATCCCAGATGTTAGTTGAAGTTATCAGTACTATAAGAAGAAGAAGATTAAAAAGTCAACACAGCTGTCAAACTGCCAAATTTGAGTATTTTCCTTTACGGAAATCAAGGTGTTTTGGTCTGAGATTTTCATTTAAATCGAAAGGTTAAGGGACCGGGCATAATGGGGACAGTTTTCTCTAAAACGGATTTTTCGCCAGTAGCTTTAGATAAAATTGGTTTTGATCCACCATCTGGTTTTAAGAAAAGAGGTTCGTTGCATTTTTGTTACATAATTTTTCCATAAAAGCCTAAGGATTTTATTTAATTAAAAATATTCATTTAAAGAAATGTTAGCAACTGAAGAGGAAATGATATCGGCGAAAATACCCAAAGAAGATAGAGACTACTGTGCCCATACGCTGTTAAAGTATCGCGCTTGCCGAGCCGATGTGTTTCCCTTTTTATATAAATGTCACCATGAAAGACATGAATATCTTACTTGTGAATATGAGGAGTATGTTCAAATATTATGTAGTATATTGTACTTAATGTAATCATTTTAATTTCAGTTATATTATACGAATGAAGGAATATGAAAGGCAAAGAAGATTAGCATTACGACAGAAAAAAGATCAGGCCAATGATTCTGACTAAATTTTGTTATGTAGAATACAATACTAATTAATAGAAATCTGAAAACAAATAAGACTTCTTGGATTTTGTAACCCACGTACACGATTTTTTTAATTTTTTACATAAAACTACTAGAAACCAGGGTCAAGTATAAAAAATATAGAGCACATGTAGGGAGATTTTGTATAAATGTTATCCATGCATTGTCCCTAATAGTTGGTACGTTATAAAAAGTTCTAAGAGTAGCAGGTTATTGATGATAACAGTGTTTGTAATTGGCAAATATGCCCGATTCACAATGAAAGCTTCATGCAGCTACCTTATGAAGCTAGTTAATTTACATTACCAGCTGCAAGCGTCGAGCTTCAAACTTTATTTTTTTAAACGTTAGAACTATATAATTATTACAAACTGTATATAAAAGACAATTAATCTCTCTCTTTTTTAGAACAAGCAATAAAATTTTGTTGTCACAAGGGTATCATAGCAATATGTACTTTCTAAAAGAAAAAAAAAGAGTAGTAGGTATCAAATGGGTTGTTTTAAAATGTTTATCATTATTGTATCGCACACTTCGTATAAATAAAAAATTATATTTGAGGGACATCTTTTTCCTTGTTTCGGTATACTGTGGGAGCGCTGCTAGGAATTAGGAATTTTCGTAAGTGAGCTTTAAGTTCATTTGAAGCATAAAGCTTACAGCCTTCGATATTGTATAACTCCTGCTTGGAGGTTTCATTGTGAATCGGGTCAGTACAAATCTTTAAATCGATTACATTTGCAGTTAATTTTCATATTTTAGTTTAGCTTGGTTGAATTCGAAATACGGAAATATAACAGTTATCTGTATGACGCTTCTATTAACTTGATATATAAATTAACTAGTCTAATTACTTTTCGCAAGTCTCAAGCGCAATTCGGGCCGCAAGAATCGTGTCGAATTCAATACTTCGAAAAGCAAAGTATCGTCCAACACCTCTAGAACTAATTGCTGACCCATCTCTTAACATCTTAGCTGTGACATTACCAAAAAAAAACTTGGGATGGAATCAATTCGCCAAATAAGCATTCCAGTGTTTCAGATTTTTTAATAGGTACAAGCTCCTCCAGAGTCAGCCGTCACAGATTTTACCCATCTCCTCCTGGTTCTGCCATCTGGCCTATTTCCCGAAATTTCTGCTACCATAAACCGACGATTGTCCTCCATCCTGATTATGTGGCCGGCTAGTCTTAGTCTGTTAATTTTTATAAAACGTGAGAGTTCTGGGTCGTAAATATTTCATAAAACTCGCCGTTGTATCTCTGGGTCACAGTCCAAGTCTCGCTCCCGTAGCACAGTATTACCGTATTACTGTTTTGTAGAGTTAAGGTATCTAGTCCAATTGTTAGGGCTTTTGACCTCTAACAAAATATTAACTCACTAATTTTTTTTAAAAAAAATAGTTTTTAGTGAGAAGAATATGTTAAAAAAAAGTTTCGGAAAATTTGTTGTACGCTACCCCCAAAAACCACCTCCTAAAAACAAAAAATTCCGTTTTTGGCTAATATCTCTTAAACGGTAAAGATTTAAAATACTCATCCTCTCACTCGCAACTTATACAGGGTGTGTACGCTAACTTTATAAAGCGGCCGGCTGTTGATAGGTTTTGGTTAGACGAACAAAAAATCGTATGGGAGGGGCGAAAATCGTAACGGTTTAGCCGCTAGGGTGTTTTGAAGTTTTTTTTAGAGTTTTACATAGCACCATGGATTTTTGTAACGGTATGCCCTATTCTCATGAATAAAGTATCACTGCACGCAGAATACTCCCACCTATCTAAAACTTTAAAAGTCAAGGTTATACCCTATCAACTTCCAGGGTAAGCACTTGATCTGTGCTGTGATATGACAACAGCCAGCTGAATATTTAAAATTTTTTAAAGCTCGAGCTGGCATTTCGGCTGACCGAAAATCTGAAACTGTTATTGTGGGCAGATGCGTGGTTTTTTCTTATGCGAAAAGCTCAAGCTGGCAGAAAAGCCTTATCTGCGGAGAAATCGCGCGCAGGTAGAATTTCCGAACTCATACACCATCCAACAGATCGAACGACTCCTCCTCAGACTCCCCATAATCTATCCCAACCTTTTCCTATCCTTCGAGCTAAGCTTATTACTAGATATTGTACAATGTCGTGAACCACATGACGAACTGGTAGTATAACCTGACACCTGAGCTTAGACTTACACATACAAAATAATACTTCGTCGATTTTAATGCTTCCTGTCTTGAAATTGATGCTCACAGGTCACCTATGAAATTCATATCAGAGACCGGCAAAGAACTTAAAATTGATACATCTACGTCGCCATGCCCTTACGTCAGCTGCTTCCACAATCAATCATTTCAAAAAAAAATTATAAAGAAATTATATCTTTCCAATAATTTTTCTATTGTGTAATTTATTTCGTATTTTGATTTCGTATGAAACACTTTTTGTCCGTGATATCTTAACTAATAAAATTAAATAAACATAAATACAATGTTGGATTACTTAAAACGATATATTCATCTGATGTAGCAAATTTCATTTCTTTTTCTCTTTATTATTTTATTTTGTTAAATAGTATGTATGTATTTATATAACAATGTTCGTATTTTATTTATATTGTAATTTTCATCCTAATAGTCTTGTGCTTAAAAAGATTCATTTTATTTTTTGATCGAGATTGTTAAATTGCTTATTCTTTTATCTGCGTGAATTTATTTTTCTTTTTTATTTATTATTATTCTATGACTAGATACATTTTAAAATAATTATTATGTAGTAAAACAACAAAGTTTTGAATATTATTTTTTGGCAGATATTTAAAATCAATTTTATTTTGAGAATATTTAAATAATAACGGGGGAACAAAATGCTATTATCGGAGGTAAATATTGTGGATAAAGTTAGAGGTGGTTAATTTGATATTATTTTTATGGAATTGGTTATTATTATTATTTATTAATAAAATGCCGGTTAAAGAATGCGCAAGTTAAAAAAACCTTGATTTTAAATATTGAGAATGTAATATAGAGTGTATGTTTTGCTATTAGAGAGGTTTTCACAAATAGCGTACACAGCGTTAACAAAACGAGGTAGACATAGGCATTTACACATGAAAATTTATATGGCTGGAAGCAACAATATTGGCCGTTTTGAAACCGATTTTTAAGGCTAAACTCTTAATTGAATTCAATAGAGCATGGTATTTCCAACACGCAATAAAAGTAAGTTCTCAACAATACCAAAATTTAGGCTATGTTGTCTCAACATGAGTGGATATTAATTATGAACTGTTATTGCAAGCAATGTGCTGCATTTACCAGCCTTTAATAGAACATTTCGTTCTGCTGCTTCCAGAGTTTACAAGATACATTTTTTAAATTCATCGTTTACTTGAGGAACATTAGAATAACTTCAATATTTTTCAAAACAATTTTAAATTCATTATTTCAGTTATGGAATTTCTTCTGCATTCTTTTAAGCGGCATAAATATTGAAAGTAAAAAACACAAATTTTCAAATGCAGTATATAAATTACTATTGCAATTATATATTGTTATTACAAAACTATCGAAATGTTTTAGAGGAATATTTGAAAATAAGTAATATCAAATATGATAAGAAGAAACCATTGATTATTTTTTTTAGCCATAAAGGCGACAACTGGCAATAACTAACGCTTTGTTTTATTGCACTGTTGGCTGCATAACATAAGTTAAATTAAACAATCTTGTCTCTGCTTTGTATGGAATGCATCGAGTTGTGCACATTATAAAATAATAGGAAATAAATATTTAATGAATGAAAATATCGATCATAATAGGCATATGAATAAATAATACAGGAATTAACTAATGAATTAATACGAAATATGTTTAAAACGTGCTTCAACTCAACACACTTTTTCTACTTTAATATAAATTGTAATTCCCCATATTCCATAATAGAGCGTTTATCTAAACATAAATTCACTCATTTCTTTCTACTGTAAAAGGTAAGCATTTACATTGTTTGTTAAGAGCTGATGAGTAGAAATTTACGATTTATATACCGTAGACTATTCTATTATATAAAATGGGAATTTTTATTCCTATTATTTTCTGAAAAATGTAAAAAACTAGTTTTATATACTGAACTACTTTAAGTTAGTTATTACCAAAAAATGACAAGATTTTTGTATCAAATAGTTTTTTTTTAGAAGAGATTCAATGGTAAATGGGGATAGATTCGTAGATTGTCGTTATAAATCTTCTGAGGGCTTAAAAATTTTATCAGCACAATATGAAATATTAAGAGTTGTCTTTTTATATTAAATTACTGAAATATAATAATGAATAGTTTTAGTATTTAATTTCTTTTTATAGTTTCAACACGCTATATACAATGAAAAAAAATTTAGTTTTTTTTACAAAACAAGATTTATTTTGAATTGTTCAAAACAAAAAAATAATAATCGTATTTTAAAGCTATAAATAAATATTTTTTGATATTTAGACGAATCTTGTTTTGTAAAAAAAAATAATTAACCATATTTCGAAAATATAAAATTATTTCCTAATATTTTGAATCAGTACAATGATGACAAAATGAGCGAAAACAATTTATTAGAAATTTCCTTTTCGAATTAAACTTAATTAAATTGCCTATAACTAAAATAAAACAAACAACAGATAATAATATCATCGATTGGTCAAACATTAAACTAAATTTTAAATAAATTTCCCTGAATACATACAACGAAATGATTAATTTTTTTTTTTACTATTTTTTGTAATCGTTCGGAATCCCATTTTATTTCGTAGGAAAATCTGGCCAATAATTTATACAGTATCGATGAGTAGTGCCTTCAAATAATCGATCTAACCAATTACTAAGGCCATCTAATAAATTTTCTTCTAATAAAATTTTTGGCTCATTTTCACTACCATCGGATTCCTCTGATGTACTATCCATACCAAGAAAGGCTCCAGCCTCTGGATCATCATTATAGAATAGATGCCTAGTCATTTTAAGCATTCTCTAAAATATTTTTTATAAACAAAAACAAATATAAAAAAAATGTTTTTCTTGTTATATTAATTTACCCTTACCTTTGCACCGCGATTAGTTTCAGGATGTTTTGCATGATACATGCAGAAATATTTTCGATGGCCATTTAAGGCCAAAACAGTTCCAATACAATTTCTTGGATTGATACGCAAATCTCGTGATTCGGAAAGTGATAATCTTAGTAGCTCTGAATACCAAGATAGGCCCCTTTCAATAAGCATATGAGCAAACATAAGTGTTTTATTTTTTCTATATGGCCAAACGGCTTTATGGAAGCTCGGTATTAATTTTGGCCGAGATTGTAAATCAGTAACAAGAACAATTGTACGAAAACCTGGCTTTAGTAGTCTTACCAGACCATTATATTTTTCTGCGCGTAGCTCGTGAAGTCTTAATTCAGGTACATGAATACCTGATTTAGCGGCTAAATATATTTGGATGATTTTTAATTTGTATTTTAATTTCATATTATTTAAATTCATTTTTACCTTTTCCATTATTGTTATCAAGCTCACCACGCATTTTTAAGTTTTCTTCTTCAATTCGAACTAAATAAACCATTAGGTATCCTACAGCAAACATAAATGCAACTGTTGCGAGTACTGATAATGCTGGAAGAATGTGTTCTTGACCGATATTGTCTGTTAGGTAATCCACAATAAAAAGCAGCTTATTAAATATTTTCCCTAGCATTCCTTGAGCATGCTCGTCCATAAGATCCTATAATATTGAAATGCATAGTTTAGTTACTTTTAAAATTAAAATAGTACAGAAACTTTGAAATCAAGCAGAACTTTTTCAAATTGAAGATAAGTGATAATGAGCAAAAATATATGGAATTAGAGCAATAATTTTTATATCATTAGAAAAAACATTTTAATTAGAATTCTATGGCTCCTTATTTCAACTCGTTATCCATTCTTGTGACTGCGGTCACCATCCTCCCACCACTACGTTCGGAGTTCGGTCAAGTCCCTCATTTGCCACGTTTCTAGTCGCGGTCGCGGAAGACCTTCGTTCGTTCGGGGATATTATTGTTGAAAGTATAGAGGAACTACGTTTGGAATTTTTTTTATATTTTAAGAATGATGTCATATTATTATTAACTATCAGGCATCAGGAATTTTCTTACATTGGTAGCATACGGATGTAAGAAAATTCCAGCGGAGTTCAGAATATACCTGTATGTCATCAGGCGAAGGAAATGGAACTGTATTGGCCACATCTTGCGACGCAAAAACGAGAATCTAGCCAAACACGCTCTTAACTGGAACCCGCAAGGAACCCGTCGAGCTGGAAGACCAAGAACAACGTGGAGGAGAACCCTATTAGCAGAGGCCGCAACAACTTGGAGATTCTGGATGCAGCTGAGAGCGCAAAACAGAGTACGCAGGAGGGCAACTGTTACCGCCCTATGTCCAATGAGGAACTAAAGAAAAATAAGTAAGTATGTCACCGTTCACAAACATTTCTATAGCTGCGATCCATTGGGACTGGTACTGTACTCAAAACTGCTGCTAGCTACTCGCAACTATCTTTGCTCTTGTTTTTGGGCAGATACATTTTAGTGGTAATTGTCAAAAATCGTGTTCCATCGGTGATGTAGCCGCAAGTACTTGCGAGTAGAAAAAATCGCCCAATGGATCGCAGCTATTGTAAATTCTTCGTGTCGGGCGCATCCTAAATACAATATAATGGATATAATATGTGCCAATAGTGTGTCGTCATACGTGTACATAGTGTTGAAGACAATTGTTGTCTTCAGTATGGTCATATGCAGTCTGGTTTGTATATGCTTGCTGCACTTCAATTTTGCCACTTTTATTTGGTACATACATGCCAAAAGAGAGTAAAATGGTTTGTTCTTCTGTTAATTGTGAAAAGCGTTTTAACTGTTTTGTTTCTAATCTTCCAAACCAGTCCTTCGGCTATTTCAACATTTTTTTCGAAGTTTTTGTACTGCCGCTAAAACGATCTCTTCTGGGCACCGGGCGCACACAGTCATGGTTGTGCGACTTTTATGGACCAATTGAAAGGCGGGTGCCCTGGCTGGACAGGGCTGTGGCATTGCATTCATCGGAACCGGCTTTTGGGCCTCCACTAGTTTGGTGAAGAGAGTCTTTGCAGATCGGATTTTGATGAAACTCACCGAACGCTGGAAGTCGGCGCCTGCGTTGGGCAACTCCAAGCGGTTCTTCCCTGGCTCGTCTCTTAACGCGTTCAAGGTATTGTTGCGGCGCAGTAGACACCATGCCAGGACACTAGTTGGCTTAATTACGGGAGACTGCGCCCTGAACTATCACTTATGAAGGAAGGGGGCAGGACCCCACTTGCAAGCTTTGCCTTTGAATAAGGATGCCTTTCATGTTCTATGTGAGTGGCCCGCAATTGCGAAGAGCAGGGTTTCGTTGACCCTGCTCACACAGTCAAGGTTATTCGACAGGCCACTACGAAGACTGTTGAATCTTATTTAGCGGTGTGGCCTACAAACATGAGGTATAGGGGTGTAATACAATAGGCCAAGCAATGGCCGCGGTACTTTTCTACCCAAAACCTCACCAAAAGAAGAAAGCTAACGGCTGATCCATTTACTAGCATTTATTTATTTATTTATTTATTGCATTGTATCCACAAGTCAACTAGAATACAACTCACTTATCTGGGCTGTGACCTCGAAAACCGTCTAAACTGGAGAAGATATCCAAGCATCATTTGCTCCTAAGCTATCGTATGAATATTGCAGTCCTGACTTAATTGTATCGCTATTACCATAACGACTACCCCACAGCAATATTATTCTCGCAACACAAGAATAGTTCGCTTCAAACTAATACGACTAGATATTGCACCACGATGTGGCCAACAATATACTGATAGGACAAAGCGTAATTCCTGACCTTAGCACATAAAAAATATCAATCAAATTTAATTACTGGAGATAACGAATTACATAGTAGTAATTTATTGCGGAGCTGCAGTGTTGATGACAGAATGAAAACTGTTAAATAAAAAAATAAAAAACAGAACCATTGGGGCTCGTCCGGGATTTGAACCCGGGACCTCCCGCACCCTAAGCGGAAATCATACCCCTAGACCAACGAGCCAGTTGCAGTCTCCTCGACAAATTTTTAAGTTGAAAATAAATCTTATACTAATTTGAAAATAATATTAACTAAATTCTAAACATCCTTTAACCTACATTAAATTAATTTAAAGAAAAAAATTGCTCACCTTTACCAAAGCTTCATAGCTTAAAGCTTCTGAAGCTCTCAAAAGCCTTTGGATCATATCATCTAATTTTTGTTTAGTATGGTTCAAAGTTTGCTCATCAGATTCATTTTCCTTACGCTGAATATTAAGTCTAGTACCAGTTACCCACTCATATTTAATATGAGAAGTATCCCGTCTCCATATTATAACTAATCTTAAAAGTGTATCGTCAGTAGTACCCTTTGACAAAGCATTAACAAAATCGGTTTGCTTATCCTATAAAAATATAATTCATTAATATTTCACTACAAATTGGAAAGTAAATTTACCTGGAATATATACGCAAACCGGACTCGATCTGAACTATATCCACTTTGAAGTGCTATTTGTCGTAAAGCATGGCGAGCATAATTATGAGCATCGGTATTTTCGGTTATTAAAATTACGCAAAGGCGTTTTCGTGGGCGATTCCATTCAGCTGGACAAACTCCTATATATTTTAGGAAGAAATCAAACGAGATTTAACACAATTTGTTTAGCAACAAATTACTAAAAGGATCAATTACCTTCCAGCATATCCTGAGATGAAAGACGAGGTAATGCTAAATACTGATTGGCTGAAATAACATTATGAAGCGTCGGTGTTGGTATATCGGACATTGACACACTAGCAACGGGCCTAGTAGGATCTTCATTGAACACCAGCAAAGTATCCAAACTTGGATGAACTTTATATCTTTCTTGGACTGTTTTCGTTTCTTTATTGTTAAGTTCAACGAAACTGAAAGTAATATTTCTTTGAAATCATATCATTCCATATCAAATATATTTTTACCCGAATGCTACTCTATGTCTAAAAGCGAAGGCAGTGATTAAATATCTTAGACGAGGCTGCGATCTTGGCTCCATAATAAGAGCACGGACACGATTATCCATCCAACCGCTTAAAAACTCATCCAAATTATTATCTTTAATACTGTCGAGCAGTTTATATGGCATTTTTCGGCGGATAAAATCTTAAAAAGAAAAACTAGTTAGAAAAGCGATATTTGGTAAATATTCTTAAATATATTACCAACGACCTTTTGCACACTGTAAACATTATCCTTATATATATAATTGTGACCATTTAAAGCGAGCACCAAGCTTGGCACATCAGTAACTCCAACTTTCCGCATCAATTGTTTCTCATGAGCAACATTAATTGTGGCAAATACAATACCTTATAATTAATTTATTTATAATTATCAACTTCCATTCAATAAAAAACTTAAAATACCTAAAGGTTCTAAAGTATCAATCATTTTCTTAAAAGTCCCAACAGCCTTCATACATCTAAAGCACCAGTCAGTGTAAAACATTAAAATATGTGGAACTGTGAAGCTTTTGGGCATAATATTTTGCTCGAAGTATTTCGTCGTAACTGATAGCTTATGATAAAGGCTAATATCTTGATCAAAATGAAATCTATGCCCAAAGAATTCTTCAAATGGATCCGGAGAAAATCGTCCATAATGGCTATAATCGTGCGATCGATGGAATTTATTTGAATCTTCACTTGTAACACCATATTGATCATATGCACTTCTTCTTTCAGTATCAGATAACAACTCATAAGCTTGTTTTATTTCTACGAATTTCTTTTCCGCATCGGGATTGTTTGATTTGTCCGGGTGCCTGTGTTATTAAAAAACTAGTCAGGAACAGTCAACATCTAAAGATAGAATTACCATTCTTTTGCTAACTGCTTATATGCTCGTCGTATTTCTTGTGTTGTTGCCCGTTTGTTAATACCTAATATTTTATATGGATCGCCCAAGCTACCAATAGCACAGCATACACCAAGTAACAATAAGACCCAACATAATAGAAGTCTTTTAGTTAAATTTTCATGGCACATTTTCACTGTAAAAATTTATTAATATGCCCCTAATTCCTGCCTGCCCTATAAATCATTTAAACAATTTATATATTACGAAACAAATTTTTACTTAGTAGCACCGTTTTATTAAACTATTTTGATTTTTTACGGAATTTCCATCTGTATCGATCTTTTTCAATCTTTTTCCTTCGAAGGCCCAGTACTTTGACAGCTTTGCTTTAAAAATAATCCTTGCTTCTTCTTATTTCATTTTTGATGAAATGTTCTTATTTCTAACCTTGTAAGGGTTTAGAAAGATTTTTATGATATGGTATGCTATAAAAAAATTTAAGCCGACTTTAAAACTAATTCACTGCAAGTTCACAAAATAAATCAAAAATTATATACAGAAGGATCTCGCAGATACAAAATCTTTGCATATTCGCTGCAAGTGACAGAAAATTGGCTACATCATTTATAAAGCAAATAAAAGTGACGAATTTTTGAATTTTTTTCTACTTTTATTTGCATTTTCCTCAATGGCGTTCTCATAAATGCAGGTTGCGTGCGCAATTGACTTATTCAGCAACACACTTCAATTGCTGAATAAGTCAATTGCGCACGCAACTTGGGCGTTTTCATAAATGCAAGTTGCGTGCGCAATTGACTTATTCAGCAATTGAAGTGTGTTGCTGAATAAGTCAATTGCGCACGCAACCTGCATTTATGAAAACGCCTCAATGCGAAATATACCCCGTTTATGACTAGGTTCAATCTAGGTTCAACCCAGGTTGGACCCAGTCATAAACGGAGATCGAGTTGAAACTGGGTCCACTCAACCCAACTCAGCTCTCCTACCTGGGTCGAGTTGATATTTCGCTCATAAACGGGTGTTGAGTTGAAATTGGGTTGAAGTGACTTTTTTTTTGTTTGTTTATTTTTTTTGTTTGGTGTTTTTGTAGCGCCTTAATTATTTTATATTAACTATATATGTAAAAACAGTGGAAATTTAATTTTGGCAATGGCTAAAAGAAATGTTTGCGAGCATCAGGAAACAAAAACTATGCTCGAAATAATGCACGAACAAAATTCCCTTCATCATTTTGATGGGAAACTGTATAGGAAGTCAGAAATATAGAAAAAGAATTAACAAAAAGAGGTTGTTTTGATGTCAGTTCAACTCGATTTCAACCCAAAGTGAACTCAACTCGAAATCCCTACGGTGGTCGAAATTTCAACTCAACCTCGACTCAACTTTTCAACCTAATCATAAACGGGCTAATAAACGCAAACTGGGGGCGTTTTCAATGTTGCAGGTTGCGTGCGCAATTGACTTATTCAGCAATGGAAGTGTGTTGCTGAATAAGTCAATTGCGCACGCAACCTGCATCATTAAAGCTCTGTTCGCGTACTTTTCTGGCTAAAACATCTGGCACTTTCTGGCTGTAGAAGTAAAAATTTCCACGCATTTTGTAGCCCGAAAAAGTAAACGAACAGAAATCGGGCGATTTCGGACGCTTTCTGGCGCCCGAGGGATCCCGCAGGCGAAGTACGCGAACACACTTATTGAAAAGACCCAGGTATTTCCGGGGATGCCCCTCTATTATAAATAATTTAGTTATATAAATAACTAATATCTCTATTATAAATAACTAATATCTTCAAACTCTCCGTTAAAATTGACATCTTTCTTTTTACCAACTTTTTAAGCGGAACCATATAAATTAAGTCATACCGATAAAATTAAGTCACTACCAAGGTTTTGTTCCTTGCAGTAATAAACTAAACGCGCTACATCGCGAGCCATCGTCAAAAAATGCCTCAAGCCGGGAAATACAGGCTGCAATTAGTGTGGTCACCTTGCCCGGTTGCCAAAAATCAAGTGACGAAACACACGAAGTCTTCAAGCTTCCAGATAATCGGTTTGAACGTTTGGTGTCTCATCCCCCTGACATATAGATGAGAGATACAGGGCCTTATTGTTGAATCCGCCGGCAGGAAAGTGAATGCGGATTTGACAGGTTCTGATTGTTGAATCCCCGGCGGGAAAGTGAATGAGAATTTCACAGCCGAAAGTCGAAGTTAAACTAAAAAACCAATTGTTTGGAGTTGTGTATCCAATGCGAACTGTCCATTCGATTGTCATCATTCATCATTGAATTTCGAAAATGAAATATGTCAATTCATGCCCGGCGGATTGAACAATCGCAGCGACAGGTGAAACTCTTTAGCGGCGGGAATCCCAAATCCGCTGGATTCGACAATCAGGCCTACAGTCAGTGGTACATCCTTACAATCGAAGATCGATTCATTAGATGGCCAGAAGCCTACCCAATGCGGGATATTAACGCTTTAACAATTCCGGTTCACCCCTCAAAATCGCTACTGATCATGATGAGGAACACCGTTTTCACAATGGAATATGGTCTATTCCTACGATTGCCTGGTCGAAATCTACAGCACATGGAGTCCCTAAACCTAGATGAAAGGGATATGCTTTTTTAATGTTAATTTATCTTGTTAAATGATTATGTTTTAATGTGTAATAAAGCTTAGCTTAAAGTTTAATTGAAAATTGGTGTTTTTAATTAATAAATAAAGCCTTTAATTCATACAATTCATAACAATAAGCTTTAATAAAGTTATCTTCAAAAAAAAGTCTTTTTAGAAAAAGGCATTTGTGGACAATCCGGTGATACAAAAGCCCATCTTTCTTGTTATGCGGCAACGCAAATATGCGTTTTCCAATATCTTGGAGGATTTAAGAGGCCTCCAAGTTTTGGTTTGTTTCAGGAAACTCAACTGCAATGAAGGTCGCACACATTGTTAGCTCTTCTCCTAAGCCGTTTGGTGTCGAGCCCGTCTCCTTAAGTGTAGGGTCACCTAAAAGTGCGGAACCATCTGCAAGTAAATATTAGTGAATATAAAGACTGAAATACATAATATAAAAATAAAAAACCATTCCAACAAGTCGACCTCTATTTGTTTACTTTGTTGAGCCATTCGGTATGCCGTTTGTTCTTCTCTTCGTTCAGAAACAAAAGCAGTTCTTTTTTCTGCTCGAATCGCTTATCGCGCCTGTCTTCTTTGTCAAACTGCTTTTGTTTCTTGATTGGCGGCCCTACAGGTGATGACCGCACTCTCGATGGTCCCGCACTTGACGCCATACTTGAAGAAATGGACATCGCCGCACTTGAAGAAGTGGACGGTATCGCACTTGAGAAGACGGATGGCACTGCACTTGAGTAAGTGTGCGTGGGCTCCAACGGAATAGGATCATAGCTATCAATGGTGTGCCGCCTACTACCAATCAACACCCTGTCGCCAAAAATGTCTTCCATTTCCGCCTTAAACCGATTGGCGATTGTGGGCGAAGATCCAGTCTGACCATTATCTTTAGCAGCCTTGTAGGCTCGCAGCAAATTTTTTATTTTATTTTCAACTTGCAGTTGAGTTACAGGAGTTTCCTAATATGAAAACGTTTTATTAATTTTAAATCATTATTTAAAAAACAAACCAAAACTTGGAGGTTTCTTAAATCCTCTAAGATATTGGAAAACGCATACTTGCGTTTTCTTGGGTGGTTAACTTCTTCTTTTCGTGCCGCATAGCGAGAAAGAAGGGCTTTTGTCTCCCTAATTGTCCACAAATGCCTTTCTCTAAAAAATAAAGAATGTTATAAATATAATAATGAATTATTTATTTACTAATACTTTTTGTTTTCCATTAAAAAAACTCAACTGCGGCACTCGTTAGCAATTTAATTCGATTTGTCAAATCTCAACGCAAAGCAGCTGCTATGATCTGTCAAATAACGCTGATATTTCGCCTCATATACGGGTTGAGTTGTAATTGGGTTGAAGTGACATGTGTTTTGTTTGTTTACCATCCATGAAGTCTGCCTAAGTACAGGAATATGAAATTATTTCGTTCTGATTACTTTCCATGTTTTTAAAATACTGAAGTACTTCTGTAATGGCTTATTAGGGCTGCGTTCAAGTTATGCAGCTGACTGCAAAATATTGCATTTATGCTGATTTATGCGTTCAAAATATGAAAACCGCTGCAAAAATCCTTCAATACTCGGCATTCGCATCTATAATACAAAACTACAGGAAGGGCCCTCGGAGAATTTTAGCGTAGTGAAATTCAAACTGCACACTTCATTGCTCTTTTTTTCACTGAAAATTCACTCGTAACAACTTCAATTACACTAAAAACAAATTCTTTAAATTTTCTTTCTTCTTTTTAATTAGTTTTGCGAAAAACTCGTTTTAAAGAAAGTGCCGCGGGAAAATTTGACAGTTAACTAAAAAGAAATTGTACCAATTTGACAGTTAACTGATAGCGATTTCACTACGCTCCCATACACGAATTTTATACCCGAGGGCCTTTCCTGTAGTTCTCTATCTAAGGTGGTAACAAGCAGCTGCTGCATTCAATTTGCAGTCAGCTGCGTAACTTGAACGCAGCCTAGTAATGAAGAGAAGAATGGGTTTCCTGACCGTACCTTTGATTTCGCTGCCGTGAAAACTTCGTAGCTTGCCGTTTTCTTTGTTAAGCGGGCTACTCACACACTTGCCGCAGGCGTAATCCCGGGCGCGAGGTGATTGAGAAACTGCCTCAATCATGCTACACACGTAGCAGGGATGATTTAGGGAGCTAGGAAGGGTCTCGCGGCCCTGGGACAGGCCAACCTTTAGAAATTGCCCCTGCTTGCCTATACACATCACAATAAAAGAAGGAGGCAATTGAGGTCATGGGGTTCCGAGATTGCTCCTGCGTCAGGCGTGAGTAGCCCCCTTTAATCATCTCAATCATCCCTCGCCTAGGCAATCGCCGTGTTTCATTTTCATGCTTGAAATCCACAAATTGAGAAATGTGGAACATGGGTGAATGTAATGTATTTTTTGTAGAGTGGAAGTACTTGACTGCTTCTGCAGAATGACTTCTAGAAGTACTTTTTCAAGTACCTCTATTCCGTACTGGGGTGCTCACGAGAAAATTTCGGCGTGAAAACTTAACACATACGCAATCTGTCTTCGCAATATCTCCGTGTAAAGCCCAAGTTACTCGCGATGAAAAAATACCAGAGTAGACCTAGATTAACTTGTAAAACCGCTTCTGCTGCTAGTTGTAAATACCCACATTTTCGGCAACTAAGTCAAAAGAATGTCGAGTGCCTCGAGCCTTGGACTTCTCTGTCGGACGCATCGTTTACGTACGAAAACTTTTCAAACCTCCATATGAAGGATCGTACCAAGGAATCAAGTGATTAAGTAAAACCGCAAACAAATTCTCGGCGTTCTTTTCAACGTGAAAACCTCATTGAGTTTGCGATTTCTGCTAGGCCAACCTCCCCCTTCGCCACCAAGTTTAGTTAATTATTTAAAAGCCTGCGAAATGTTTTATAAAATTTATTTTGTTTCCAAATCTTTATCGGTTTGTTAACATTTCTTTAAGCTGTCTCAAAAATTTCTTTTTGAGTTTTCTCCCAAACAGTAAGTGGACCATGTTCAGGCCTGTATTTTACATTGCAACCATCATTTGCGAGTCTTCCTTCATCACGGAGCTCCTCGTACCGCTCACGGTCATATTTTGTGAAACCCCACCTCTTGGAAATGAAAATCTAAAAGTTCACAAATTAAATAATTATAAACTACATCCATATATATTGTGAACATTACCTTTTGCCTTCCTGGGAACTTGAACTTAGCACGACGTAAAGCCTCGATAACTTGAGCCTTGAACCTATCACTGGCACGAACCGACATAATTGGTTGTCCAATACGTACACGAGCAACTGTACCTTGGGGTTTGCCGAAGGCACCTCTCATTCCAGTTTGGAGCCTATGAAGAATAAGTAATTTTAATATTAATCCTTTCTTCGCAAGTTAAAAAAGAAAACTAGAAGCATCTAAATACTTCAGTATATTGTCAAAGTTTATGAATTGTAATCACGATTGTTCATAACCCAGTGCTCAAGGCAATCTCATCATAGTGCACTCCATAAAAAATCGTCTCAAAATCTTAATTAACTCACCTATCAGCTCCGGCGCACGATAACATTTTATTGATGCGAATAACGTGGAATGGATGAAGTCTCATTCGGATGTGGAACTGATCTTTACCACAATGTTTCACCAAATATTTGTTGGCGCAGATACGTCCGGCTTCCAGAGCTTCTGAACTCAGCTGTTCATACTCATCAGACACAAGATGAACGCATAGTGGAAAATCCTCGACGGTGGCCTTCTTCCTGCCCAAGTCAAAAATACGAATTTTTGGATCTGGGACACCACGACAGAAACGGGATTTTGGGTAAGGTTTGTTCTTACAATATCGATAACTGCAAAGGAAAAAATATAGTAGATTTCTTCGTTCTTCTACATAAACCACAAAACTAATGTTATACATCTTATTGAGGCTTCTACTCCATTAAGTAACGAGCATTCCCACCCGAGACGTATTTTAATCTTCCCTCCTACTAAAAGGCTTTCGCTCTAATTAAAACTATGCCGGAAAAAATGGGAGGGAATCTTAACGAGGTTCTAGCCCCTCTATTATGTTAGCAATTCCTTATGAACATACTTATTTTTCAATGTTTATAAAATTATGAAATTAACACTTTTAAGATTTTATCAAATAACACAGTCACTGCCAACATATAGAAAGGACTGACTCATTTTCACGCTTTGCAATAAGACAGAAATCACTATTATTGAAAAGGTTTGTCACTTGTCACATATTTAATTGAGGTTGGCTTCCTACATTTTCGGGCAAACCCACCCATAAAATATATTTTAATCTTTCCCCTTTTACGTAGTAACAAACTATAACTAATTTTATACTATGAATATTACAAGGGGAAACCAAGATTCAATCACAAAAACGAACTCACCATCTTGCTGGGCGACGACCCATTTTGACCTAAAATCAAGAAAACACATATTAAATTTTACGTCTTAAAGGCTGAAGTTTGATTTAAATAATTATTCTAGAATAGAATATTTCACAAAAGTAATTATTTTCTATCCGATGATTAAAGATTCACAAACACAACCCACCTCTTTTTGATGGTCTAGCAAAGAAAGAAAACTGAAAGATCCCGGATATTGTATTTGACGTATTGAGACGCTCTTTCTTCTCAAGTGGCGAATAGTTGCATTACAAATAGTTAAATTTCACGTATAAAGTATGCACACAGTTGCGTTAATGTCTATCCTGCTATCAAATCTAAAGGCAGAAACAGATTGCACTTAACAACGCGGCGCGACAACGCGGCAAAATTTAGGCAACGCTGATTTGCATTGTACAACACGAATTGAGTGCGGCACAGCAACGCGTCAAAATAATTATTTCTGCCTTGAGTAAAGTGTCGTTAAATCCAAGTAAACTCAACGAAGCCAGTCCGATTGGGTGGTGCTACACGGAGACTCGAGAAGTCGGCCGAAATCAGATTTTAGTCTCGTTATTTAATGCTACACGAGGCTGCCGGCGTGGAATAATTCTTTATCCTACTGAAAGTTTTGATTGGGTGTGTTTACCGCGGTCATTGTTTACATCTGAGAAGGTAGAAGAGAAAGAAATGTGCGTGTGAGTTAGTTTTCACCCCGGAAATTTTTGGGTGAAAATTCTTTCGTGAAAGTTTCGTCATGTGCATCCTTCTTTCTCTCCTCTCCTTCGTTTCTTTCCTATAAACCGGGTTTTTCGTACTTCTTGAGTCTCCGTGTAGCACCCCACATTAAGCCGGGTTTTGCATATGTGTGTGTTTTTCAGTATCTCAGTATCCTTTACTGCACATATACCAACGGCGAAGCAATAGCTGCGTTCCATTGGGAGAAATTTTCTAATCCGGAGTACTCCGGAGTACATGGCCAATGGAACACGATTATTCATATCAGAAGAAAATACGAGTAAAACATAACCTCAAATTAATTTATTGCCCTTAAAAGAAATGTGAAATAATTATTTTTCTTTAAATAAAAGGAAATTTTATATCTTACTGTATACTATATTTACCGTTTTTGTAGATTTACTTTAAAAAAACACTTTAAAATAATTAATCGACAGTTTACTTAACCTTAAAAAACAAAAGGCCATCTATTTTTAAATAGTTAAAGCTTGCAAACCTGGCGGAAATTTTATACGTTTCTAATAGGAGTGAAACACCCTAAAGCAAGAGCAGGGGTAGTTGAGTATACCCGGGAGTACTCCGGAGTAGCAAATATTGCCCAATGGAACGCAGCTAATGTAAAATTGAATTGAATTGAAGCTGAAAGCTTCAAATGAAGTTGAAACTATAGAAAAAAATTTGAAGCTTGAAGCGTTCATTTACCCCGTTTATGATTAGGTTGAAAAGTTGAGTCGAGGTTGAGTTGAAATTTCAACCACCGTATATGATGTCGAGTTGAGTTCACTTTGGGTTGAAATAGAGTTCAACTGAGATCAAAACATAACCTCAAATTTTTGTGTGAAGTTCTCATTTTTAGATACGATAACCTCTTTTTGTTAATTCTTTTTCTATATTTTTCAATATTTCTGATTTCCTATAGAGTTTTCCATCAAAATGAACTTCACGGATACTAAAAAAACAAAACAAATGTCATTTCAACCCAATTTCAACTCAACCCGCGTTTATGAGTCGACATTTCAGCTCGACCCAGGTAGGAGAGCTAAGTTGAGTTGAGTGAACCCAGTTTCAACTCGACCACCGTTTATGAGTGGGTTGAACCTGGGTTCAACCTAGGTTGAACCCAGTCATAAACGGGGTAATTGTGAATCGGCCCTATAGTTTAAAGACTTTAATTTATTATCTTTTGTAGTACGGTGCCGTACACTGCAAATATTTCAGAAATAAATTGACAACAAAGAAGAAGATCGATATAATAAACTGAAAATTGAAAGAAAGGGTGAGCCTGAGCAGACGCTTGCCTGAATAAAGTTTTTATATCAACAATTTTTAAAGGGAAAAATTATAAAACATGTCTACATCGCGCTCAGAAATTGCAAGAAAAACATGGGAATTAGAGAATAACATCATGACAATCCCGAGTTGTGACGAAATTTTTCGCTATGATGATCAACAACAACGGCAAATTTTGGATGCAAAACCATGGGAGAAGGATCCGCATTATTTCAAAGATATAAAAATTTCAGCCCTATCGTTGTTAAAAATGGTAATGCATGCTAGATCTGGTGGTACATTAGAAGTAATGGGATTACTTTTGGGCAAGGTTGAAGATAACACAATGGTATGTTGAGTAACAAAAATATTCCCAATTTTAAATTTCCATAATTTCAGATCGTAATGGATGCATTTGCATTGCCTGTTGAAGGGACAGAGACAAGAGTTAATGCTCAATCGCAAGCTTATGAATATATGTCGGCTTACATTGAATCTGCCAAGGAAGTTGGTCGACTAGAAAATGCGATTGGTTGGTATCACAGTCATCCAGGTTATGGTTGTTGGTTATCAGGAATCGATGTGTCAACGCAAATGTTGAACCAGAATTTCCAGGAACCATTCGTTGCTATTGTAGTAGATCCTGTAAGAACTGTTTCTGCTGGAAAGGTTTGCTTAGGGGCATTTAGAACTTATCCTAAAGGATACAAGCCCCCAAATGAGGAACCCTCTGAATATCAGACTATTCCACTTAATAAGATTGAAGATTTTGGTGTACATTGTAAGCAGTACTACCCATTGGAAGTTAGCTATTTTAAGTCAGCCTTAGATCGACGGCTATTGGATTCATTGTGGAACAAGTATTGGGTGAATACATTAGGTAGTTCAGGACTTTTAAGCAATACTGAATACACCACTGGGCAAATATTCGATCTATCAGAGAAATTGGAGCAAAGTGAAACGAGTTTAGGCCGTGGACCTTTTGTTATTCCAGGTAGATTTTTTAAAGTATAATTTTAACATTGATTCTTTATATGTGTAGTTACAGGCGATATTAACGAGAAGCGGACAGAGGATAAATTATCAAAAGCTACGAGGGATTGTAGCCGTGCTTCAATTGAACTTATTCATGGGTTAATGGCTCAGTTTGCTAAAGACAAGCTTTTTAACACAGTAGGTTCGCATAAATAAAAAAGCAGTTATATAAAAAACATTTATTGCTTAATAAAAGGTTTTCCTATTCTATATGCAAGTGATCCTCGTATTTTTTGTCCACGTAAATTCTCTCCTAGTGGTATTAAAGGTGGTTTCCTCACAATTATGCCCCGACCTTCTGGAGTCCATGCTTTAAAGGTACATGATTTATTTTTAGGTATAGTTAAACCAATCCAACCAGCTGATGAAAGTAATATATCTGAAAATAATTTTAGTTTACGACGAGTTTGAATTTATTAAAAATAGTTTATTTTTAAAAAATTACCACAAGTTGCTTCGTTATCATGCTCTCCTAGTATTTGTAGGTGCTCCGAACATTTTAGTGCTGGCCACTTACTTAAACGCTCTTGATCCCCAGTTGGCACACCAAATATAGGTGTTCCTATCAATTTCTGATATAGCTGTTCAGCATTTTCAGTGTATGAAATTGTAATTGGAAGAGCCATCGATGAATAAACGGAAAATCTAGATTGTTTGAATGAATATTGTAATACTAATACATTTTCTTAGTAATCAAAATACCGCATTGATTGAACATCACCAGAAAGAAAATCAATTCGCCCTAATCCAGCTAGAAAAAGCGACATACCCGCTTTTAACAAAAATATTCGTGGTGTTATAATTTCTTGTGGGGAAACTAATAGTAGCTCTTCGGTGGTAAGAAGACTGTGAATCTTAATCATGTATGTTTAGCACGAACGCCACTTATAATATTGAAACTTACTTGATCCGACTGAATAACCCCGGGTGTATCGTAGCACCATTTACTCCGCACATACTCCTTACTTTTTTCATTTAGCACTAGAATTGGATTTGTTCCCTTTGACATTGTAAATTGATCGAAAGTTTCTTCATCGGGCTTAAATGTCCTTCCTAAAAAGTATAAAATTATGAAATGTATAGAAGCGGAACTCGGGTGTTGAACCTATGTGACCAATTAACGTGGCGTGTTCAATTTTTCCTGTCTTTTTTAACTGAATTCTTCTTAACTTCTCTTCGGCTTGTTTTTGTGCTCGCTCGGAGACCAGTCGTTGAAATCTTTGATAAACTCTTATATCAGATGGTCTTAAAATAGGAAATTTTAACATATTCAAGGTTGTTCCAGGCCAAGGACATGCAGTTGCCTTTTTAACTAAATCAATAGCTTGGACCTAATAATGTAATATAAATTAAATGAGTGCCAACATAAAAATAATTATAAATACTTTACAATAATCTGATCTTAAAAGACAATTAAAAAGTGAACTTTTTCCAACGTTGGTACATCCTACCAAGTACACGTCGCCTTTATATCCCCAAATCTTATGAAGCTGGGTGATGAGTTCTTCTATACCATATCCTGTTTTCGCAGATATAAGACCAACATGTTTGATATTTAGCTTATCAAGACCAACATTTGTTACAACTTCTGTTAAACAGTTCTTAATTCGATCAAGATAATTTGCTGTATCCTTAGGCAATATATCTACTTTGTTACCAACTATAAAAATTGGCCTTTGATGTCCAACGATTTCTTGTATTTTCGGCCATATAGAGCAAGGAAAATCTAGCAAATCGACAATCAGTACAACAAGCGCATATTTATCTTTTATAGATGACAAAATGTCTACGTAGGTTTCTGCGGTTACAGTCACGTCAAGAGCTATATTGTAGTACTTGAGAAAATGGCAACGCTGACATATTATTGTCTAAAGGATAATAAAATTTTCAACTAGGTCTGGAAAATGGGAAATTATAAATAACCTTTAGTTCAGTATCATTTCTCCCACGAAAAATTTCGCTTGGAATATATCCCGGATATCCGGAATCAACGCAGTGAAGTTTAGCTCCACATCCATTGCAAGGTATTTGAGATGGTGGAATCGTTGGATCTTAAATCATTTTTATTATTATTTAATAAATAATATTATTTGAATGTTACCTGGAGTTCCATTGGTTGAAACATTTTCTCCAGCTTCATAGTATTCGTAATCTTGCATCCAGTCCTTAGGGTATGCAATCTTGAATTTATTGTCTTTTTCTGAAATATCCATCGCATTTCCTGACTCAGACTTTTCTTCACTATTCGTTGAGCAATCGTCCTGAATGAATTTTAACATAGATGGAAAAGGTTTCACGTTAATATTTTCATATTTTGTTATATTCTCCTCCCTCTCGAATTTGTTGTGCATAATTTTATTTTGTTTATATCCGAGTTTTAATTCTTTTTCTTCTAGGAAAGAGCTAAATAAAATTTTAGAATGAACATCATCGGTTTTTGAATTTATGTTTTTTGGTTGGCTTTCGTTTACTCGTGTTGTAAATTTTCGACCATATCGTAATAGAATACATTTTGATGCTTTTCTTATATGGAATATATAAGCCGTCATGGTTTTTGATAAGTTCACAGTGCACCTATAACATTTAAATAAGATAACCTAAAATTTTTGACAAGTCGGTATATTCTTGTTTACAAACTTTCTTCTTCTTATACAAGTGCAAGTCAAGCCCTTAAGAGAAGGAAGCGCAATTAAATGAGGCAACGTAGACTCTTAGAATAGAGAACTACAGGAAAGGCCCTCAAAATTCTCCGAGGGCCCTTCCTGTAGTTTTGTATTCTAAGCGTAGACTAGCCATGATTACTATGTAGTAAAACCGATTTTTAAGAACAGAGAGGTGAAGGGGCGGGGTGAGCACCCCTCTCTTCTTAAAAATCAATTTTACTACATAGTAATCATGACTAGTCGACGTAGTTCCATTAAAATCGGGGAAGCATTTCGGCAACACATATTCACAGCACTCCCATAGTAGTTGTGCAGTTCCCGGACAGTGGCGGTATCACATTTAGTCAAAAACCGGGAGAGGATTGTGTTTCTCAGCAACCATCCAAATGAGAACGCATCACTTGGCTGAAAATGTTTGGAGCAAACGCGAACGAATTTCGGTACGCCTCTGTCCGGGAACTGCATGAAACCTATGAACATACGGTTGTGTCTTTTCTTTTAGAGCGAGAGGTTCTTTAATTTAAGTGCTTCTCTCCAATCCGTATACATGTACGCTATTTTCGGTTCCCATCTTCTCTATTCTAAGGTCAAGCCCATACAAAATATGGAGCCTCTGAATGTGGGGTGCTACACGTACTGTGTTTCCATGAGCCAGGGTAGAGTTTTCGTTCAGTAAACAGAAAGCTTTTTCTCTCAAGATCACTCGATGCTGTTTCCATGACGGTTCTGGGTTAAAGTGACAGATAATTCCCTTCCCTCTCTCATATATAAAACCGGTTTTAGGCGCCATGAATATGCACTGTGTGAATAGGCCCAAGACCAACTTTGAAAATCTCAAATTATGATGGAATTCCTTCCACGATGGAACGATGCCTTACTGCAGCTTGACTGTACGAAGAAAATGTAATGTTTCTTCGAATGGCGAGTCCTCTGCTCCATAAAACAGAGTTTTAACTCGGTTGGGCTGAGCTTTAGCAACCCACTCCCATTATGGTCTTCCATTGAAATTTCTAGCTAGTAGTCTTTCTTCAGAAGCTCGTACAACGTGTCCCAGTCATCGTAGCCTACTCAGTTTTTCATGTGTGTCTATATTTCGTTATACATTTCATCAATCTCTTCGTTCGTTCTAATGCGCCACTCGTTTTGGTTAACCCTTACAGGACCAAACGCTAGGATTTGGTCATATATAAGGGCCACTCTAGTGTAGTATATTTTAGTATTACAAATCAACAAATCTACTTTACAACAATTTGTTTTTACGAAGAACTAACTAAGGTCCGTACAAAAACGCAGTTATTATCTGAAAAAACGTTTTAAACAAAAAAATTAAACCTATAACCGCCGTACTATCGGTACCTCACAACAGCTTTGTTATTGTTGTGGCTGTCCATTGTGTTTCGCCCATTCAACTGTCAAAATAATCATATCGATGAAGTTTTTCGTTGTGGAAATTTCGCTTCTGAAAGAATCATAAGATATTTAAAATATAACCATAGCTCTACTTTAAATTAAAACTTTATTATATTAAAATGAACGTGATTAATTTCCAATTATTATATACGACGTGTTGAAGAGCCTTTCTTAAAATAATTAACTAATAGAAAAACTGAAAGTAAACGAAGATTTGTTTACATGTTTTTAGTGCTGTCGACGCTTTGTTTTCATTTTTGTTCGGTTTGAAAAAGTATGAAAATCTCGTTAAATATAATATATTATTAAAAACATATATTATACATTTTTATCACCTTTTTCTTTAAAAATATGGCTTGCTCTTCATGTTAAGCCAACATAACATAATTCTCCTTGTGTTTGTTGTTTTTTAGTGCTTGTGTGTTAGGGAGAACCGTGGTTCTGGGTTCTCTTCGCGATCATGAGAAAATTTCCTATAGGGTAAAACCTATGTAAGAACTCAGGTACTTTCTCAGTATGTCTGGAAAATTGATATTGATTTTTTTAAAGAAAATGTTAAGAATCGATCTGTTTTAGTAGAAAAAGTCTTCAAGCTGCTTGTAACATTAATATTTACTGGTTGAGTTAATGAAGTATCAGAAGATTATTTTTGTTTTGAAGTTTTTTTGGATTATAAAAAATCAATTAAGGTTTGTATATAAACACAATTTATCTAATATTTAGTGAAGTTTTTATATCTATGCAATAAGGCCTTCATAGACTTCAATTCCTATATTCAAAATAATTATTAGGTTTTTAGGTATTCGGCACCTTTTTATTTTAATAAGTAGAGCTATACTCGTATTCGTGGCGGTTAAATCTAAACCTCTTCCCTTTTAATTAAAACAAAAAGGATATTGTAGTACCGTAGAAAAATGATTTAGAATTTAATATAAATATTTTTGTAGAAGGATAACTCTTCACCTCCAAACTGAATGCACCTTTACGCCCATTTACGGCTTTACCTTACGGCACTATTGGGGCATGTGTTCAGGACCCAACATAATAGGAGCCACCATATGTATAAAGTAAAATTCTTAGGGAACATTTAAAAAATTATAAAAATGAAAAGAAGCATGTTGGAAAAGCAAAATAATAAAAAAATGGAGTTTTCTGTTCAATAATAGTAAAAACTAAATTTCTAAAGATGAAGGAAGGTGCTCAAGTTTTAAGGGAGATTAAAACAGCTATTGTAAAATATTTATGATCTTGTTATTTGCACATGTTGGCGGTGGTGACCCTTCGGTTGGACTATCAATTTTGTAGGATAAACGTTTTTTTGATTTTTTTATTGCAATATCTCTTGATTTCACTAACAAACAAATTGTTACTAATAAAATTTATGCAATTACCAAACCGACATGTTTGACGCCCACACAGGAACTACTATCGAGAATTTTCGCAGCGAGAAAAGTTGGGCGTCTCGTCAAAAGGAACCGGCTCGCGGAATTAGTAAATTATTTTAACTCATTTCAGTTTTTATTAATCAAGATAGCCGTTAAAAAAATTTGAACAAGCTAACAAGTAAATAACAGTAAATTATGGAAAAAAGGAAATATGCAAAAAGGCATAACTTAAAATAACCAGTTTATTGCTTAGCTAAACGGAGATGGGTCAAACAAATGTTTTGAGAAATATATTATGCAAACATAAACTATTCCATCATTTTTACACTAGAGGACAGTTCGTCGGTCCAATAGTAAACTAACCAATCTGACATTTTGGAATTTTTGACTTAACTAGAGAAATTTTTAATTTATTTTGATTTATATTGTGATTATTTAAAGTGTGATCCAAAAGACCATAGTCCAAGACTAATACAACTGACTTATTTCAATATTTACGGAAAAAAGCTTGATTTACAGTAATTAATTATATTTTGTTTTGAGTCTCCCCAAAATTAAGGAATTTTCAGATTGGCTAGTTTACTATTGGACCGACGAGCTATGATTTTTTTATCCACTATGTTGGTGTTCAAACCCAAATATGCTTGTCTGATCATTTTAACATTAACTGGGAAAAGATCTATAATTTATTGATTCACAAAGTTATTTCGTGTTTGTAATTACACGAAAGAAAAGTAAAAATATAAAAACATAACGTAACTGTACACCAATTATTAAAATTCTTTGGTCTTAAACACTCGCAAGCAGTCATCATTTTAGTATATTTTTTTTAGTTTAGCAGGAAGAAACTACAAAAATAATGAAATCAAAGATAAAGCTCAATCATTTATTTATAAAAAAAACGAATAAACAATCATAATAACATCACAAAATTTTAAAAAAAATTTATAAAATATAGCACAAATATTTGAGGCTATCAGTGCAAAAGTGGTGTAACCCCAGACGATGTAAACCACCGGTGTAGTCAGCTTACACCCTTTTTGCTCTATTACTTCGCTCTATTTGTTCTGTCCAACAGTTAAGTTATGTACAGTTATGTTTTTGGAAGGCAAAAAGTAGCTTACTCCACTATTGTAATGAAAGTTCATAATGTAAGGAATGTATATATTACACCAAAGCCGCAACCAGATTAAATTGTGGGTTACACCACTTTTGCGCTGATAGCCTCATTTATTCGTCCATTTTTACTCAAAAGCTGTAACTGTTATTGAAATGTGTGAATTGGTATTTTGGCACACTTTAGAATATCGAAGTGCCCGGGGAAGTGAGAAAAGTTCGAAATGGTATGTTGGCAAACGGTCTTAGTCATCAATTTAGTCACTATTCGCACAGGCCCTTAGTCCCATGTATTCGAGTTCTTATGAAATCCATTTGTTTACAACTTTCCATTGTAATGTGCTCCAGTGGAAATTTAGGTATCATGATTTCCACCGGAATGTCAAATTTACGCCTTTTGTTTCCGTTGGGTTTTTGCAGTGGAAGTGAAGTGATTACTGTAATAAAGTTGGTTATAAGTAATAAACTGTAAGTTAATTACATTTTTTTTAAAGTTTCAAACACAACAAAATAAGTAAGATAAATCTGGCAATAGAAATATTTGAAAATAATGGCAAAGACAACAACCGCTGCGCAATTTAAAAAATTATTAGATCTTGATTCCTTTTGGGAAAATGGCGCCGGACATAAACAGTTTAGGACCTCCTACGAAAGGAGCGCAAATGTGGCGAAGGGTATTGACATTTGAATACAAAACTGGTTCTACACGTTCAACTAGCTCGAAATAGTTATCGGAGAACAGTTGCCTAAGAAAATGTAATTTAAAAAAAATCATCTGCTACGTTGCTGATCCTTTTTTAATCTTTTTACGTTTTTTCATGAATCGATGAACTGTCTAAAGAAGAGTGCTTATTTTTCAACGTTACAGCATTCGTCCCTCTTCATTTTGGAAATTGTTGTAGAATAAAAATATATTTTTGAACAGAGGAAATTTCCGTTTATTTTTTATAATTGATTACTACTATTGGTTAGGCATCGTTTCTTCTTTTTAGTGTCGCGACTCCCTGAAAAGACAAAAAATGAAGTAACCAATTTTCCGACCCCTGGAGGAGGAACTTGCGCCTCTTAAGAAAACTCAGGCGCTGGGATGCTTGTTTGGGGATTTGGAATATGCAGTCATACCATCGGAGGTCTTTGGCTAATGTCACCCCTAAGATATGAAGGGGTGAGTTAGGCATTAGTTCTATACCATCCGTGTTGCAGGTTTATCGAAAAAAATACGATTCTGGTGGCCCCATTGATGTGTTCAATGTCCCTGTTGATTGAGTTTGACATAAGTCCGCGATCATCAAGAAAGGATCTGACATGTGCGTTATCGAAGTGGTATGAGTAACTCAGAGTACCGTCATCAGCGAAACTGGGGATTGGGTTGGAAGGGACAGAAGCTAGGTCATTTATAAAAATGGGGCGGGTGATCAAATTTACCCTTGGAGACACCGGCAGAGATGATACCGACCTGAGATTTTACGGCATCCAACACTACCTTTATTGAACGGCCGGAAAGATCCATTTCTTCAGAATTAAGTTGACACCAATAGATTGGAGTTTAGGTAATAGAGCAGGCTGCCAAATCCTATCAGAAGCGTATCCAGTTCCAGACTAACCAACCCAGACTCATTAAAGCGATTCATACCTTGTTTGAGGTGTTTCTTCAAGGTTACGTCGGGCTGACCATATAAGCAAAATATGTCTCAAATTGCACTTTTTTCGTGTAAATACCATGCTTAGTGAAAGACGAATGAAAAGAATTCGATGAATCTTTGGCGTGGAAAAAGACATACAAACTGATGAACAGAGACAGTGGAAGTGAATTGTATCTCAAGCTAAGGCTAACCCGAAGCTGAAACCCTATAATATTGGTTGAAAGATAAAAATACAAGTAGACGATCTATTTACTCGGTAAGAAACCAAAAATTGAGTCTGATGGAGACGACAGGAAAATAAACATGTTTAATCGGGCTCCATCTTCTTCCGTCAACATCGGTCGTAAAATTGAGTTATTACCGCGAAATTCTTCGATTTTATACGGTTGTTATTACATGGTTATAAAATATATGATTTTTTTGGACAGATTGCGACCGCCCTTATATCTAATGGCGACCCCCAGGTTGAGAAACTATGGGCACAGATAAGTAATATACAGATGCCCAGTCGAATAGGCGAAACGTGTTCCATGTTGCCGAAAGTGGTTAATCCAAGCAAAATATTTAAATGTTGCAGCCATTTAGCTGGCTAGAGGTTTGCAACTTTTGGTTGAGCTCCAGCCAGAGACTCCAGCGTACAAGGCTACGGTTACGAAGCAAAATAGCTACGAGGAGCGGGAGTGGGTAGTACACACAGAAGGAAATGAATGTTGATAGTGACGTCAATCCCTCACACTCTTCGTAGCTATTTTGCTTTTCACACCGCTGCTCTGTGTTGCTGGAATTCAACCAAAAGTTGCCACGCTCTAGCCAGATACATTTAAGACACTTGGCTGCAACATTTCTTTGCTACACAAAATTTAGTTGGCTAGAGGAGGGAAAAGCTGGCTAGCAAAATGTTGATAATGGGACACGATTTTATACAGCGACTGGGCATCTGTATATTACTTATCTGTGCTATGGGTTAGAGAGTTCATACTTGGCCGATTTTTACGGTTAGAATTCTTTTGATGGTCAAATTAATTTGATCCTGTTTTCCTTTCGGAATTGAAGCCAGTTTTACACCTTCATATATCTTGTCTTCAAAATCATATCATCAAATCTGTAACTAATATTTCACTTAATTTTAGGAAAAATAAATAATAAAAATGGATTTGAAATGTACTGAAATAATTGAAGACGAAGAGTTACACATCGACATTAAACCAAAAATTGAATCTCCAGATAACGACTATGATAGTATGGATATGGAATCTGATGATACGAATATGGAAGATATTAAGCCATTAGTTTCCTCTGAGACAGATCATTTTAAATATTGTGAGATAAACGTAAAACTAGAACCGAATTTTTATGATTCAGATGAATCTTGTTCATCGTTCGTTGATGACAGTACACCAGTACTAGATGAAGATATAAATAAGGAGTTAATAAAATTGGTACAACCTCAGCCAATACTTTATGACGACACTCTTAATATGGCAACTGATTCGAAAAGATTTACTTGCTGGGAAAATATCGGTAAACAGATTAATCGTACAGGTTAGTAATGATATATTAACTATTGAGTAAAATTGCTGACTAAAATTTTTTAGTGTATGAAACTATAGATATTTGGAAGCAGCTTACAATATATCATGGTAAATTAGTTCAAAGATTAACTGAGAAAAAGAAAATAAAACCTTGGAAATATTTTGATGATATGAATTTCTTTGTACCATTTTGCAAAATAAATGGAATAAGATTATACGAAATGGAACAAAATAAATTCAAAGAGAAGTTAATAATCCTAATTCGCGATAAGTATCCAGAACTTTATAACACGACACATCCAAAATATTCACGATATTCAAAAGTTAGAATATTAACATGGCGAAAAGTTGGTGAAGAAATGAATTGTCGTGGTAAGCATTAGTTTTTATTTTTTATAATACTCATTTTTTTTATAAAACATTACTTCGGTGTGTTTATTTTGTTGTAGCGGAAACATGCCGTAAAATATGGGCTGATTTAAGGCTTATTTCGTATTCCCACCGTTCAGTACAGATGATGGGAAGAAGCAGTCGTCTACCATCAAAATTGATCGAACTTATGGATTTTCTCGCTCCTTATGTTGGAACATCAGACGTTACAAGAGTGAAATCATCATTTGAAATTGAAGATGAGGCTTTTAAGAGAAAATTGGCACTTACGGTTAAGGAATTTCCACAACTATATGATTTAAAATGTATTAAATCAAAATATCGTGAGCGTGTGATTTACTGGAATGAAATAGCAAAAAAGCTTAATTCAGATGGTAATTTAATTGAAGTACTTTTGAATAGATTTGTTTTTAAGACTTTCACAATAAATGATTATTTCAATTAGTCCCAAGAGGCGACTGTGTAAAAAGTGCAACTTGCTTCTGGAAAATATTTTTGTAGGACTTATCGTTAGTCACGGTTGTATTTCAACGAACATGAATCGATGGCGGGAAGTTATTCTCTTATAGTGCATATTTTTATAGTCACTAAGCCTTTTTTGTTCAATATTTTTTTAATTAGCGTGATTTATTTTTAAACAAGCACGATTTTCTAAGTAAATCTTTATCGTACGGAAAAGCAACTCTTTTTTTACATAGTTACAATTGTCATTGTACAGTGGATTTACTACATAAAATAGATAGTTACTAACATAATATTAAATAAAATATCCCTTACGTTCTTTCGTTTGTATTATGTAATTCTTCCAGGTCAGAAATGCCAGAAAACTTGGGGCTTTCTTAGGCACCATTATGGTGGTTTACTCAGAAGAAGAAAATTAGGATTTGTGACATCATGGAAATTTGAAAAAGATTTAGAATTTTTACTACCCCACATAATAGAAAGTGCTGTAGTAAGAGAAAAATATGAAAAGAAAAAAAGTGATCGTAAAATTGAACAGCTACGCTTAATTAAAGCCGTACAAAAATGTCCGCAATTATACGATTTTAAAAGATATCCATCAATTAGAGATCATCCGAAAATGTGGCAAAAAGTTTCTAAAGAAACGTCCATGAGTGGTACGTTTTTTTTTAATTTATTATAATTCAGATTATTTTGCATAATTTTATATATTTTTCAGTTCCTCAATGTAAAAGTACGTGGACATATCTTCGGAGATTATATCGAAAAACTTTAAGGGCAAAGGAAAATGACGAGAATGTTAAGCCTTTTCATTTTGAAAAAGATTTTGAATTTTTACGTCCTTTTATTGTAAAAAAGCCGGTAACTAAAGTGAAGGAAGAAGATATGTCATCTGATGACGGCGAAAATGAATCAGCAGACGGTAGCAATGGTTCAAGAGACGACGTGTTGCACTCAGAAGAATTTATAATCAACCTGCTACAGACCATCGCAAAATATAAGGCTGCGTATAGTCAATTCGAGAATGAAGAACCATGCTCAAGAGAAGACTATCAAAATGCTTGGGATAAAATAGCAGAAGAAGTTCAATGCCCATGTAAAATTACTAAAATTTATATTAAATTTTATTAAAAAAACGTTTAATTTTTATTAGTATTCGTTTGCTGTGAGGCATGGGAGAAGCTGAAAGCGATGTATAAAAAATGCTGTAAAGCTCGCAATCAAAGATGGAAATATGAGGATAATATTCAATTTGCAAAGCCCTACATTCTGGGTGGTGATTACCAACGATTGAAAAGGCAAGCAGAAGATGATCGGCAACAAACTCCCGAATTTCGTAGATTGCTAATTGAGGCAGTTAAAAAATATCCAGAAGTTTATGATGAATGTTCAAGTCAAGATTTAAGAAAAATCAATAATCTAAGAAAAATTGTTTGGAAAAAAATTGGAATGGAAGTTAGTCATTCAGGTTAAACATTTTAAAAGAAAATAAAAATATAATAATTTACATACATTTCTAAATTACAGTGAAAGGATGTTTTGGACTATGGAACTTCTTAGTTTCATCATATAAAAAGAGCCTGATCAAAACAGAAGATGGTGTTGCCCCAGCTTTCGAATTTCGGGACCAAATGGAGTTTTTGAGGCAATATATTGAAAATGAAAACCAAGAAGGCATTACAAAGCCAACGGTATATAAATCGGATAAGTTGACAGATGCAGAACGGTTTAAGAAAAATCTTATTCAAATTGTTAAGCGTTATCCGGAGCTTTATGATTGCGAGCATACAAAATATAGAAAAAGTTGTGCTAAAGCCCTTTGGATTTCTATTGCAAAGGAAATGAATAGTTCGGGTAAGAAATTTTTAATTATTCCCTGCGATTTTACCGTAAACACATTTGTTTCGTATTAATCGAGTGGGTACTACGCTAAAACTACTAGAACACTATAAGATATTTCTATAGCATTTTATTATTATTATCCTGTTTTACCCCTCTCGGGAGCATAGGGCTTCCACAAAGCTTCTCCATAGGACTCTGTTTTGAGTTATCCTCTTGGTTTCAATCCAGGTTTTGTCAACATTTTCGATTTCTTTCATTACTGTCCTCCATGTATTTTTAGGTCTACCGACACCTCTACTTCCTTGTGGATTCCATTCAAGTACTTTTTTCGTTAAAGCATTCTTTTCTTCTCGTAGGGTGTGACCTATCCACGTCCATTTTCTTTTCTTTATCTGTATAATAGATAATTAGTTCCTGTTTTGTCAAATTCAATAATTCTAAATTTGATATTTGCCTGGGCCAAATGCGTAGAGATTGATTAACGAAAACTTGTATTTTCATGGGCGATAGTTTTAAAACGATTCTGGTCCTCTCGAAGACAGAAGCAAAAGGAATAGAATGTGGACTATAAGTTTTATTAAATTTTGTAATATGAATAACTAATGGCTTAACGCAAATTGGCGCTCTTCTATCGCACAGAAATTTGTATGCTTTGCTACTACGTGCATTCCAGACAGAGAGAAAAGTGTACAAAATTCTGTGCAATAAAAGTGCTCCAATTTTCGATTCCACTTTGCAGTTGGGATGTAAAAGGGCCATATTTCTCCATACTCTTGAAAAAATTAAAAAAAGATTCAAAAATAGCCTTATTTGAGACATCTAAATATAGCTCTAGTATATATAGCTCTATATAGCTATAGTACAACAAGTATTTTCAATAATTATTACCACTATTAGAATATATATTAAAAATAAGGTTTTTCATTTGTTTTTCAAATATTTCATGAGGGCGTGTTTAAATCTAATTGCTAAAGCCAGTTGCTCCAATTGCTAAAGGCAGAATTGAGCACAAGGTGTTCCCAATCATCCAAATGTTGAATAAGCGAGCGCTCTGGTCTGATCAATAAGCTTTAAGCGTACAACAGCTCTTAATATTACAATTATTAATCTATTATTAAATATCTAGAAACTAATAAAATTTACATAAACACAATTATATTTATTAGCAAAACGATGCAGTGATATATGGGCTCAGTTAAGGGCTAACTATAAAGTAGTACTAAGACGAAGGAAATACCATAATTTCAGGCGAGCTAAATTTGAAGCTGACATGGAATTTTTACAACCATTTCTAATTAAAAAAATGAATACCAACCTACAAAAAGAAAGCGTGCATGTACCAGAAAACGATGGTGATGACTATCGATTTAAGTTAATTAATATAGTAAAGGATTATCCGCAACTTTATGATATTAAATATATGACGGCGGAATGTGGTGGTAATTGGCAGCAGCGAAGACTATTGTGGAATAAAATTGCAGAAGAGATAAACAGAGATGGTAAGTAAAACTGAATTTATTTTATTATATTTTTTGATTATCTTTCTTACAGTTGATGTTATACGAGATGATTGGAAACTTTTGAAAAGAACATTGAAAGTAATTCACTCTAAAAGAGCTTTACGAAATACAAAATGGAAATTTAAAAATTCAATGGAATTTATGTTGCCATTTATAGAAATTGAAAATGCTGAAGATGAACCATTAAATAATTCAAATACTCAAGAATTCGATTCGACAAATGAAATGGATGTTTTTCGAAGAAAGCTTATTGAGTTAGTTAAAGTAGAGCCTGAACTTCTAGAAGCAAAAGACAACAAATCGATTTTGGAAATTTGGAAAAAAATATCTGAACAATTAGGAGAAACAGGTAATTTATAATTAGATCGAAATTTATATCGGAGACACACGACCGCATAATTATATTTATGATCAGTTTTATTTATCTTGATAAGTTTTTAAGATCCAAAGCGGCGAAGCAGAAACATAGGCAGCGAACTACTTCTATTGGTCACATATGACTAGAAGAAAATGCTGCCGTGCTGCTTTTTTATATCTATTGCAGGTTTGCTAAGAACAGTTTTGTTAAGAACCGCCTTTTCGAGCACATGTATTCGTTAAAAAGGACACTGATCTGAAATTAAACGACATTCTTCTGTTTTTAACTTTTTCAGACAAATTTACCATAAATATAAGTATACATATTTCGTATTGGATTTTTTATATTGGAACTTTGAGGTTTTAGGAGGTTTCAGAAACGAAATTTGTCATGTGTCAGGTTCAAAAATTTATTTATATAAATAAAATGATCAAAAAGGAAATCATTAGCTGCTTTGCTTTTCTACTTTTTAGTACTAGTGAGTAGAGCAGAAAAGGAAAGCAAAATTTTTTCATTTAAGTAAAACCTAACCTAAAATTTTTGATCTTATTTCATTTGTATACAAATAAAAAGTTAAGACGAATTTACAACACAATGGAAATTAATGCGGTAAACATTAAAAATAAAACGAATGAAATAGTTTCAGATAATTATACAATTGAAATTTTATGTTGTTGTTGTTGTTGTTGTTTGTTTATTTTACTGGCTGCTAGGACCCAGTGTACCCTCAGTGGGTCCCTTATGATCTCGGCTTTTGCAGCCATATGACCATGATTCTTTGATGAAACAACTTTTTGGCCTTCAAATTATCTCGTTCTCAGTGTTCAATAGTCCCATGCATAAGGCCAAAGCAGAGGGGATTTCGTCAAAACTTTGCTTATATGTTATGCAGTCAATTTTTCAAAATTTGTGTTGAAAAGTTCTTGGCCTCTCAACTCTCTCTCTCTACTATATCTGTCCCATGTAACGTAGCTACTACGCAGCTAGGAAATCGTCTTAAAATCCGTTGATATTTAAAGTCGTCAAGTTCTTTGAGGTCTAACCAGGCATTATAAAGGTTTAATTAATTATTACACTCTGTTCTCTAACCATAATTATGTATTAAAAATCAAACCCCTACTGCCCTTTAATGACTTCTCATCGTCAATGTTTTGTGATTTAATCAGGGATACTATAAAAAAAACAATGATTAGTGAGCCCTTATAAACTAAAAAAAACAATTTAAGAGCATATAAGGATGTGCAAGAAGCAGTAATATGATTGATTTGTTCTCATGACTCCAGACTGTTGAGACAATTTACTCTCATATAACTCATACCTGATCCAGAATGTAAGATTTATATCTTGATTAGCCAATGTTTGGAAATGTGAATTTCTAGCGGAAAAACCCGCTTTCGTACTATTCGGGCTTAGAAGGCCCTGAAGAATGAACATAGAGAAACTGAGTTAGTCTATATACTGAGATAGATCTATACTACTAATTTTCTTTTTCCTTCTCTATTGGGTTTTCGTGAGCTAAGGACCAGTATCTAACTGAGAAATTTAGGTTATCTTCGGAGATTCTCCGAGGTTGTAAGGATTTATATTTATCGAAACCTGTGTCTTCCAGGAGAGTAAGAGATGAGTTCCTAGACCTATTTGAAAAACAGTCCAAACCACCAGTGGGAGGATCTCTCTCTCTCTACAATTCTTTTTTGAGGGAATTCTAACGACGTAGAATTTTCTTCCACTTTTTCCGAAATTTCTTTAGGCCTGCTTTTAGACAGTGAAATAGGAGCACTTTCACTTGAATTGTTTATATCATGGACCAGGTCGCGTTTGTTCAAACCCTTTGTTGGTGGATGTGATTTATTTTTCCCATTGGGGATTTTTCTTTATCCTCATTTTTATTTGTACCCTTTGTTTTGAGAAGTTTGTTCCTTGCTTTGTAGATTCTAAAGGCATCGGTTCTTGAAAAGTTCCCTCGGCGCATGTTTGTTATTATTTCTCTTTCTCTTAGCCAGAGAGGGCAAACCTTTTCAAATGCTCCGTGGTTGCCATGGCAGTTTGCACACTTGGAGGCTTTGGCACACTGTTTTCCCTCTTTACAGTCTTGGGTTCCACAATTACCACAGATCGTCCATTTGGATCTGCACGCTTTGCTGATGTGCCCGAACCTCTGACATTTAAAGCATCTTAAGGGAGGGGGGACGAATTTGTTGAATTTGAGGTTTGAGTAGTACAGATTTAATTTTTCAGGGATTTTGTTACCACTTATGTAGACATTAATTTTGTTTATTTCCCTAAAGACCACCTTTCCCTCAGAAAAACTTTTCCATTTTAATCTAAAACACCTTTTGAGAGAAACAGAAGGGTTGCAAACTCTTAAGGCCTCCAGGAGCTCTCTCTCACTTAGACCTACATCAACATCATGAACTATAATAGGTGTCGCCACTAGTCCCAAAGGAATGTAGGCTCTAAAAGTTGGGCTTAAGGGGCAGTTCTTGATAAAGTTGTTAGCATTTTCTGCTGAGTTAAAGGTAACTTTGCATTTATCGTTGGATGCTCTAATAATTGATTCAACTCCTTTAGCAGTTGCTATCAAGATTTTCCCCAGGGAGAGTGGATTTAGATTGTTGTGATCCGAAGTGCACAGATTAGTTTTCCGCACAAGAACGAAGAAGGGTCATACATCACCATCGTTATATTCAGTCATGTCGTTTTTGCAAGGGACAAGGCCCGTATTTGCCATAGGTACAGGAGTTTTAACTGCTTCATGTTTAGTGGAAACAGTCGACAGTGACAATTTATTTGAGGGCGAGATTGAAGAGTAATTGGAGATGCTATTTTTACTCGTCGACGCTGCCTCATTCTTTCCTGTTCTATTCAGGCTTGCTTTTGCGGGAATCCTCGCTTTTGTGCGCACTTTAATTTTACCAACATGGACCTCTTTGTTCCCGGTGGGCTGTGTGCGCTTTTTGTTAAGGAGTCTCGAAGATGTTCTTACCAAGGCATCTGTTTTTTCTTTGGGTTTGCTCCCAGAGCCAGGAGGGGAACTTTTTTTATCCATTTAACAAAGGTAACAGATCGTATAAATGGGGTTTGAACAAAAACGTGTCTCACAAAGGTGAACAGTAAAAGAACCACATGTATCAGAAGTCAAGTGAGAGATTTAAGCGTGCACCAGAAAAGTAAAACGGGATAATGATATTACCGTTTCATTGCAACTGCAATAAAATTTGCAGAGTATCGTCAATTAATCCTGAAAGTTCTCACAATTTTCAAAAGGATATAAGATGCCCACTAATCATGGAAGGTGACCTTTTTTACTTTTTTTCCTTTATTTTTCTTCGTTCCTTAGTCAAAGGAAGATAAAACACTAAAAAGCAGTAAGGGGTGACAAAAAGATTTAAATTATTTAAATTTCAGGCTAATTAATTGGTTTAGTTTAAATAATTACAAATAAATGAAAATTTAAAAGCAAAATAAAAGTCTGAAAGCTGAAGCACGTGCTGGAATAGTTGTATCAACATTTAACACAGAAAAAAAAACAAGCTACATTGTTGACATGAAATGAATTAAAAAAAATGCGATAAAATAAAAAAGCAAAAAAGCAAAAACTCTGTTAAATCGAAATAAAAATAGAAAAAACACTTTAATATCAAACTCAAAAACTTAATTTAACACAAATTAGAAATAACAGTATTCACTGAACTAACTGTAAAAACAAAAAACAAAAAATTGCACTTAGCACTGATTAGACCTATATCGACCGGTTGCGTCTGTTCTGGTCCGAGTCGAGAGAGAGAGTGAAAATGCTTTTTAAAGATTATATTTCGTTCAATATCGCAGCAAAACCTTGGAAATTTTATTGATAGACGTTTTTATATGAAGAAAGCTCAAAACAATCAAAAGCCATCTTCTTCTTAGCAAGTGAAAATAGTTCACAATAGACTCGAAACGGCGATTTTCCTTTAGCAGATTTCAATTGCGTAACTACAAGTGTTATCTACTTGAATGTTAGAGCAAGGGTAGTTGCGAGTACTCACTAGTAAGAAATAGTAAAAATTAGCAGAAAAGGAACGCAGCTTAATTAGGACTCGGGCCTCGTGCAGTTTCTTCTTCCTTACTAGTTCTCTCCAGTTTTTTTTATATCTTCTAGCACGTTTGCGTATATCTTCTAGCACGTCATCCATCTACCTATTTTTTGGTCGCCCTACGCTTTCTTTTTCTGGTGGTCTCCCATTGAAAATCTTTGTTCGCATTCTTTCTTCCGAAGTTCGCACAAAATTTCCGAGACATCACAGTCTGGTCAATTTTATCTGTGTAACTATATTTATCTCGTCATACATTTCTTCAAGCTCTTCATTTTTTTAATGCGGCATTCTCTTTGGTTAACCCCTACAGGACCAAGTATTCTTCACAATTTCCTTTAGAAGATGTTGAAATGGTATGCTGCCTGTTTAGTTAATGTCCAAGCTTCAGATCCGAAGCAGGACGGATTAATGTTTTATATATTCTCACTTTTCATTGTCATTGCTGGTTCTGTAGAATCAGGACTAGTGCGAAATGGATTTTATTTGCGGCTATGATGCGTCGTATGAATTATCATTTCAGTTATTCAAATTTAGTGTAAAATATGCTATAAACACATTGTTATTTTTTCACTAGTGGAATTCTGCCGAATGCATTGGTGGAGACTTAAAACAGCATACCGTGATTACTTAATTAAAAAGAATAAAAATGGTGGAGCTAAATGGAAGTTCGCCGATGATATGGAATTTATGCTGTCGCATACATTAAATAGAATAATTGAAAATGAGGGTAATTCAGCAGTAATTGAAGAAGCTGACAAGGAGGCAGAAATTTTTAAAAGAAATTTAATAGAATGCGTTAAAAAGTATCCAGAACTTTATGATTATGAGCATGAAAATTTTGGTAAACTAAGAGTATTAACAAAAACAACATGGGAACAAATTGCTGCTGAAGTAGGACGATCATGTACGTGTTAATTTAATTTTATTATTTATTATTAAATTAATATTAGTATAATTGCAGCGTTAGATTGTCGACTTACTTGGAATGCACTAAAATATCATTATAGAAAATTACTCAAAGGGGAAATGTACAATAATCAGAATTGGAAATTTCAATCTGATATGAAATTTATGCTGCCATTTATTTTTACAATGATAAATGATAACGAGAAAGATTTTAATATGTCTGATAAACATCGGTCGAGCTTTACACTCACATTAATTGAATTAATTAAAACGAAGTTTCCTATTGTGTATGATAATTCCAGCGAACCACCAGATGAAGGAGTTTGGCGCGATATTGGGGAAGAAGTGGATCGATCTCGTAAGATTTATATAAAATAAAAATTTTAAAATAAATTTGATGTGTTAAAATAACAATGTTATAATAGTTTATTTGAGCACATACTGTTAATTATACCAATAATCAAACTTTTCAACGTCGTTCAATAACCGGTGTACGACGGTACTTTACTTACTTACTTATTCTCCTTTAAATGCCAGGGATACACGAGGCTAGTTATTTAAGCTAGGATAGTAAGCTAGTGCTAGTAAGCTAGCAAGCTAGTATATCTGGCTTCGTGCAAACAAAACTAGCATCATTTCTAGGCTAGTAATCTAGTGAGAAAGCTAGTAAGCTAGCGTTTTGAGCTAGGAAAGTTTAATAGGGTGGGGTTAAATTTTTTTAAGCTAGTAATGAAGCTAGTTCCGATTAATTAGTGTACAGTGACGACACGTTTTGGTGGTCTGACCGCTAACCACGTGTTATCGAGACAAACAGGCCAAAACTTAATACCGAGGTTAACTTAAAGTTTGTGCAATTATATCGTATGGAACGCCAACAGTCCAACTTATAAAGACAAGTCTATGCGTAGTTTAGCATTACAAAACATATGCGGTAACTTATTGACAATCGGTATACAAATGACGATCCTTTTTCAGATCGGACGTGTTGTCACCTTAATCACTGCAAAGATACTGGCTTCAAAATTCCTAGCATCATGTAAATAACTCTAGTTTGTGCCAAGCCAGGACAACAAGTTAGGATAGGATACGGGAAAGAATAGGATAACTTGCTTGCTATTTTAGCTTAGAAAAACTAGCGCCGTGTATTCCGGGCATCAATCCATCATGTGAGGGTACTTTAGCGAAGAATAAACTAATTTACTGCTCCTTTATGTATCTGTTGCTTTTTATGCTGTATTATCACCCCCATAGTACATTTAGAGTTTTTCATGGAATAGAGAGTTTTAACGGTATGTGACGAGTAAGGAGGCGGATGAAGTTCCATAAGGAAAGTTTTTTCAAATAGCAGTACCTGCATTTGACATAAATATAAAAAAAATAGTAAATTGATTAGAGAAGGGTAGAGCGTTTCTTTTTTTGAAGCCATTCGTAATTTTAAAAGCAATTACATATATTTCTTCCCAACTAGAGATTTTTTCTTTGGTGCCGGTTAGGATTAGGATAGCTAGTCTGAATTCGAATTCTTTCTATTGCCTAATGGTGCTTAATTTTAGTTATTTTTCCGATCAATTATATATTTACAGTCGACATATCGGCAGAATATTCTGTGGTTAAACCTTGTCTCTGAAGTTCCTTTTTTTTCGCTGGAATTATAAGATCCAGTAGGATAAAGGCTGTTTTTCACTCTATATTGGCATTAAAGACATTTTCTCCAAAATTGATTTCGATATTGTTTCATGGTCTTCTTTCAGTTCTACTTTCCGTCCTTCAGAAGATCTATGAATTTCTACTTTGCATAGTTCCTGGACATATATCCTACATTGTTCTAATATTCGATTTCCTTTCGATAATGTTTCCTGTTTTATATTGGCTTATATTCATTATTGCTTTGAAGCGATTTACTTGTTCATTAAAACTGCCTGAGATTGTTGCATAGTCGAGTTATTCTATGAATGAGAATGAGTCAACGCGGCGCTAATCTGGTGTTCCGGGTATTTAGATTGCTGCAGAGACAGATAGCGGTTATTGCGGTACAACAATTGTCATGATAGCAGCGATAAAGTTTTCTTACGGCTGCTACATTCCTACTGTGGCTCAATTGGTAGATGGTAGTGCAAATGACGTCGTCATCGAAGAGTTTGCGGGCCTTTTTTGTACTTTTTCTAATCACGCCAAGGTGATTTTCGAAACCAAGCATCAAATGAAAGTATTTTATTCGACGAGTTCTTCTAAGTAGGGAACGCATCGCGGGATTCCGGGATCCCGGCTATTTTTGCGGTCTCGAAAACCCGGGATTGATACGGCCTAATCCCGGAATCCCGGAAACATTTTTTTAAACAAAAAACGTGATTTATTTAAAAAAAAATTTCGGTGGAAAAATATTTTGAATCTCTTCTGAAGGACGGACTTATAATCTTCAAATTTAATGTTGGAATTATTTTTTAACCGCAGTATACGAAACACGCAACGAAAAATCCAATTTCTTTTGGCAGCTTCTAATTTGCTCGGCTGTGGAGACCATTGCTCTCTGTATTTTCTCGTGTGTGCCTCTGCTTTTGCCGAATTCAACCCAGGTGCAAACGACTCCAATATGCGCAAAATTGGCAGCATCACTCAGATTGCGTATACGTCAACGTGTTTGCACAGAACTTTCTGGGATCTTGCAATATCTCCACAACCCTTGTGCTCCGGAAGATGACGATCTTTTCGAAATATTTACTCTCGAAAGCTACGATACGTAAGGGTATACATAATCTTCTAAAAAGACTGTCAGTTATAAATCCTGATCAACTGACCCACTGAGGTAACTGACCCACCCGGAACTGAATTAGAGTCCATTTCAATGGAAGACCAATTGCAAATAGCGATTGTGCAAGGGTTTGCCAAATTCCGACCGCATCGGCAGCGAATTTCAATTTAGTGATAAAAAGAGATATGTCACTATTTGAGAGCGGTGGAGCGCGTGGCTTCCATATGACTTTCTTTTGACCATTCCACCAACAAGCGTGGATACTGAAAGGGCCTATTCCGGAATTTTATTTACGAAGTTTCGGTCAAGACTGAATGACAAAACATTGGATACACGGTATATAGAAACGAGGGGCTGTTTCACACGAGACGACGGCCAACCAACAAAATCTGTCATCGTCCATTCCCTTTTGAAAATTGAGGAAAAGTCGTACGGGCTTTCACACGGGCCAATTTTTTCAACCAACTGTACGTCAAAACGCTTTAGCTTATTGTTGTTGCTTTTATTTTAATTCTCTTTTGCGTACTTTTCGAGTGAAACAAAAGTCATCTCTCTTTCTTTTCTTCTCCCAGCAAAAGGAACAAAAAATAACAACAACCACACCAAAAGTCAAAGCTGTCAAAAAGTCGTATCGAAAATCGTGTGAGAAAGTTGGATTGGAAAATCTTCCCTCCCCATCGTCTTCTCTTACCCTCTTCTCTAAAAAAAATGAATATCGTACGATTTCTGTTGGTTGCTCGTCGTCCCGTGTGAAACAGGCCAATGTTAAAGAGACTGATAGCTTCGAATGCCGTAGAAAAAGGGAACCAAGTGACGTCAGCACTAAAATACCGTCTTACAATATACAGTCTTTTTCATTACCTTGTTTCTGTATACCGTGATTGATTGGATGCACTTCGCTTCCTTCAAAGCTATTTTCAGCGACAGGCTAAGCAGGCCTAATTTTTCCTTTATAAATAATGAATTGTTTTTTGTTTTTAATTCACGAATAAAAATTTAAGTTTGAAAACTACATATACGTATGTAAGTAAGTTGCATTAAACTATACTACTAAAACAACCACTATAAAATATATGCTATAAAAACAACCATACCATCCTTATGTTCCTCGAATGCTCGATAGCGAAAAAATTGAATTTTTGGCAACGGGCAGAATCCCGGGGTATCCCGGGATCCCGGGATTGATGAAAATGAATCCCGCAATCCCAGGTTTGGGAAAAACATCCGGGATTGGGTTCCCTACTTCTAAGCTCCTCATTGTTTCGGAATTTGTTATTGGAGTTCTCTTAATTAGCTTGTATAATTATTAAATTTTTTTATCTATTTTTAATAATAATACTCTATTAAAAAAATAATAGCTTTGTTTTATTTTTAGCTGAAGAATGTCAAGATGAATGGAATACACTACAAAAATGTTATACTACTTTAGTACAAAGCCGACATTCAGGATACAATGTTGATGTAAAATGGACATACGAGGAGGAGATGAAATTTCTTGATTCATATCTGCCTGCTATGGAAATACTTCCCAAAATTGGAAATAAGAGAAATAAGACTTATGCCAGAACAGAAACAGAAATAAAAACTGTTGATACGAATATATTTTTAGATATGATTGAAAAAGATAGAATAAATATCCTAGAAGATGATAATGGAGAAAATATAAATGACAATATAGTAGAACCACCAGAGAAGAAGCTAAGAGAGGATTTAGAAAAAACAATGGTTGCTTCAACAGATATTATGGTTACATATATTAAGATGGCCCGAGCTGTTGAGAGATTACCACATCACAATCAAGAAGCTATTAAACAAAAAGTATATACCTTAGTAATGAATGCCAAGAAGGAACATAAGAGTAGTGTAAACTCGAAAATAAGATAATTTGGTTACTATGAAATGATTTTCTAAATTATTTTTATTGTTAGTTTACATAGAAATAAACGCAAAAATGGGCATTTCGCAAAGTAATTTTTGAGAGTTTTTTTTGATAATTTTAAGTTAATTTTTTTAATACATTTATTTATGCCATCCATCCAATTGCTCTACAGCCTAAATCGAGCCTTGGCCTCCTCTAGGCCCCAAGTTCCAATTTGACGGTCCCTTGGAGCATATCTTCAGTTTCGGTTGTTGAGCGTTGCCTCTACGTCAGTCGTCACAGAGTCATATCCATCCCCTCCTGAATCTGCCTACTGGTCTACTTCCTGAAATTTCTGCTACCATAATACCTCAGCTTCACCGGCCGAACTGCGCAAGTTCGAACAAATTGGTGAACTGAACTTTAAAATAACCTCAGTTTGCATACAATTTCCACATATTCAACTGAGGATAAAACAGACCTCAGTTCGCCCAACTGAATTTGAACTGAAGTTAATCGTAAAAGCTCGCTCAAAAGAGTAATCAACTGGAATAGTGGAATGCCATTCCAGTGAGCTTTTGCATTTCTGACTTCTGGCGAAAAAGCAACAACAATTTCAAGCACGAACTGAACATGAACTGGACTTTAGTCGGTGAAGCCGGGGCATAAACCGTTTTGAGATACGATTGTCTAATCACGTGGCCGGCTAGTCCTAGTCTATTAATTTTTAGTAAAGTTGAGAGTTCTGGGTCGTCAAAAATGGCATACAACTCGCTGTTGTATCTCATTCGCCATATGTCATCCTCTCTCGTTGGGCCTATTATGCACCTGAGAACTTTTCTTTCAATCCTGTTCACTCGTTCCTCTAAGTCATAGCATAGGACAGTACTGGTCGTATTACTGTTTTGAAGAGTGAAAGCTTCGTTTTTCTGTGAACAAGTCTTGAGTGCAGTATTTGTTTTTGGGCATAAAAGGCTCTATTAACCAGTAGTATTCGTCTAGTTATCTCTTCCTTTTCCTCGTTTCTTTTTGTAATTGTAGACCCAAGGTAGACTGTTTTATCGACTACTTCTAGGTTGTGTTCGTCGAAAGTTATATTTCTTTCCATTCTAAGCCTTCCAGCTCTGGATTACATCCCTTTTGTCTTCTCTTCGTACTTTGATTGCGATTGCCCTCTGTCTGTTTTGGTCGCTTTTCGGGTTCTAAATTTCACCATAACTAGATAGTGGTCCGAGCCTTAGCACGCTCCTCTCATTGTTCTTTACATTTAGTACACTCCTGGCTCCTCTTCGCTCAATTAGGACGTGGTCAATTTGATTATTTGTTACCCCGTCTGATGACTGCCAAGTCATCTTATGAATATCTTTGTGCAGGACACTGTTGAGCTCGAGCTAGCGAGATCGATCAATCAACTACATTCCGGTAGTGAGAAACGAGAGGCCGGCGTCGGGTTTATGGTCGATTGACGGGCTGCCATCAGCGTTATCGCATTCCAACCGATATCCGAGTGTTTGGCGGTTATAACCATCGGTGGAACGATCAAGACCCATATCGTATCCGTTTATGCGCCAACCGAAACCAGCCCGGACGCGAACAATAGCTTCAATAGACGATGGATACGATACCTCGAACCGAATTAATCATACTCGCGGTGGACTTTAATGGACATTCAGGTGCAGATCGATGGGATGGGAAGGAACGATGGGGAAATTCGGACACGGAGAAACTAACAACAACGGTTTACGCCATTCGCAGCGTCAAACAATTTGATCGTTGGCAACAGCATCTTCCGCCATCCACTTAAACACCAACTCACCTGGCGAAATCCATCCGGCAACGACTCGGCGATGTTAGACTACGTTTTGATCAACGCAAGATTCCGATCGACGCTCAAAGACGTATGTGCGATGGGTGGGCCCGATTCCAGATCGGACCATTATCTTGTTCCAGAGAAATTACAGATGCGATTACAAAGAGCGAAGAAAACGGCGCCACCACCAGCCAAGAAGAATTGGGCGTGTGGGCGTACGGGACCCGGCAATCGGGCGAGAGTTTCAAATGGCATTATTCAACAAATTCGCGGCGCTCGCAATAACGGACGATGTCTATGTAGAAGAACGACAATTATCGGAGTCTATTGTGAGGTGTGCAATGGAGTTGCGTCCACCCATCCAGCCATGGATCTCTGAAAGCTGTCTGGACCTCGTGTAGGCTAAGATTTCCTATGACTCCTAGGAACTCCTCTTCTTTTCCTACTTTAGCGTTCATATCTCCAAGCACAGTATTAACCTGATGGCGTTAGCTTTTAGTAAAATTGCTCTTTCTCTTCTTCTGACTTGTTTTTTGTGGGACGTTATGAGACTAATGTTATGTAGTCCAGTTGTGATGCGAAGCGTGAATATTCTGTTACTTACTGGCTTGAGGTCCAGAATCAGTGATTTCACTTTCTTTTCCACAATGAGTGTTACTCCAAACTATCTTCTTTAATTCGATGATCCACTGGAGAGTACCGTGTGAGTTCTGAGATCCATTTATTTTCCTGTAAAGCGGTGTCGTATTTTTTTAGTGATAATAAAAGCGAACGCAAAGCGTCCGTCCTGTTGAGCGTTCTAACGTTCCAAGTTCCAAAATCGAATTCCATATTCCGTAGCCTAGGTCGTTGCCGTTGAGTCCGTACTGCCCGAGGCTTGCCTGAGGATTCGTGACGGCTGGGTTTTTACGGTGGAAGGTTGTCAGCCTGCCGCCCAACTCCCAACCTGGAAGACTAGTCTGGTATTTGGTTTGTTTTGAATCGCGAAACACTCGCCTTTCGCATTTATTTATGCAAGCGTCTTAAATTTTATATTATCAATCAATTTGAAACTGAAAAATTTCACCGTTTTTGTGGCTTACACTATCAGTTGTTTTTATTTGCCCCTCTTAATTCATTGACGAAGCATTTAATACAAAGTTTTTCAAGTAAGACATTAAGAAAAAAACATAAATAATGTTTTCAAATACTATTATTTTTAAACATTTTGCCAAAGCACAGATATCAATCAATTAAATGCTCTGTTGATAACTCCAGATCAAATGGTGACCTTATGTCAATGATATGAAACTATATAATTATGGTCGTTGTCTTCAAAGACGGGTAGTCAGTGAAGAAGTCTTGAATGAAATCTTAGCAAGTGTTACTTCCTGTATTTAAAAATGTTTAAGTCAAAAATAAACTCTTTAATAATTTGTTTTTTAATAATACTAGTTTTAGAGTGTGTTAAGAGTGTTCCAATTAGTGTCGAAGTAAATAAAATTGATCAAAATACACATTTAAGTCAAGTGAATAGCTCAACTATCATAAATGATATTTATAATAGTTTACGAAAAAGCAATCAGACAGCAGAAAAAATTCGGTCATTGAAAGCTTCTCTTATGTTAAATTATATGGATTTAAGTGCCGATCCTTGTGAAGATTTTTATCAGTACGCGTGTGGAAATTTTGATAAACTTCATCACATTCCCGATGATTATTCGCAATTTAATGTTTTTAGTGTATTACGAGATAATTTAGCTGCAAATTTAAAAGATTTATTATCGCAAGATTTAAATTTAACGGAAATTGTTGATAGCCCACAAGAACAAACGCTGGCATTCTACACGTCTTGTATGGACCAAGAATCTATTAAAAAATTTGGAGCTAAGCCACTGCAAGATTTAATTGAATCATTTGGAGGATGGATTGTCACCGATGACGATTGGAATGCAGATGAATTTGATTGGATAAACTTTACCAGTTATGCTACAAATCTCGGAATAAGCACACTTATAGGATTAGGAGTTTTTCCTGACTTGGAACAAACGGATCAATATGCGATTACTGTTGAGGAAGCGATTTTTTCATTAGCTTCAAGAGAAATGTACTTCAACTTAAATAACTCTGCTATCTTTGAAGGTTATCGTGTTTTAATAGAAGATGTCTTAGTACTTCTGGAAATAGAGCCTAAAATTGCGAAAAAATTAGCAAAAGAAATAATTGAGTTCGAAGTTGAATTAGTAAATATAACTAAATCGGAAGAAAATAATGATTTAGAACCATTCAATTTTTTAACTGTTCAAGAACTAAATGAAAAACATCCAAAAATCGATTGGATACGATTTGTTTCTGCATTTTTAAATTCATCAGTTGATCCAGATCAACGCGTAATTTTAGATCCATCTAATTTCTACGATAAACTACCAGAACTTTTGGATAAACAAGAAAATAGAATTGTAGCAAATTATGTATTATGGCAAATTGCTTACACATTTTATAAATATCTCGATAGTCGTTTCATAGAAGTGCATGATAATTTTACAAAAATAAAAACTGGACAACTTGTTTCGTTACCTTTATGGAAAGAATGTGTTTCTTCGACGAACACCTTCTTTGGCGCAGTACTTAGTGGAATGTATGTTAAAAATTACTTTGATGCAACAGCTAGAGATGTTGCCACAAGTTTAGCTCTTGATATACAGGAAACTTTTAAAGGAATGATTAAGTCAGCTGATTGGTTAGATGAGCCAACTAGATCAGCAGCTCAACATAAAATTAATGCTAGTGTCATCGGTATGGGATATCCCGATTATATTTTAGACCAGGATATATTAGTTGAAGAGTACAAGGATTTGTTAATTAATAAAAATACATATTTTGAGAATGTTTTGAGTATATATAAAAGTGTAGGAGAAACTCAACGTCTTATGTTAAGTCTTCCTGTGGATAAAACGAAATGGGAAAAATATCCCACTGAGGTTAACGCATTTACTGCCCTTCACACTAATGGAATTTTCGTTTTAGCAGCTCTTCTACAGCCTCCAATCTATCATCGTAATTTTCCCAAATTTGCAAATTATGGCGCTTTAGGAATGTTCTTAGGACATGAAGTGACTCATGGATTTGATAGTATGGGACGATTATTTGATTGGCAAGGAAACATGATAAATTGGTGGTCTAGTCATTCTCTTGAAGCATTTCAAGAAAAATCGGAATGTTTTAAAACTCAATATGGAAATTATACAATGAGAGGAATATCTGTAAAAGGTGATGCCTCCCTGAAAGAAAATGTTGCCGATAATGGTGGCCTAATAGAAGCTTATTATTCATATAAAAGATGGTTAGAGAAGACTGCAACACCAGATGATCTTCGTGACGAGATATTGCCTGGCTTTAATGCAACAAATTATCAAATGTTTTTCGTTTCGTTTGCACAAACGTGGTGTGAAACAATACGACTTGAACATTTAAAATACAAATTAGAAACTGATCCACATTGTCCTGGGCATTTTCGTGTAGTTGGAACATTGTCGAATTTTAAGGAGTTTGCTGATGAATTTCAATGTGCTGAAGATGCAAGAATGAATCCTCGAAATAAATGTAAATTGTGGTAAGGATTGTTGTAGATTAAATAGGCATTATTACTGAGTATGGTATTATTATATAAATTCGTTTTTATTAAAGATTGGTAATAATTTATAATTTTGTTTTATTAATAAGTGCTATTTTCAAAAAATTAATTATATAGGGTTTGGCGAATAGAAGATGGATTTTATGGAATCAATAGCTTATGTGCAGTAAGAAAAGAGCTTTGAGCTCTTGCTTTAATTGAGTTGTATTCATCGAGATAGTTAATATTGTAAAATCTGGCATATGTCGGAAGTCGCTGAGGGACCAATAGATTGAAGTAGGTATTTTTTTAGTCTTGTTATTTTTTCCCACATAATCCAAACACCAATCAATGTTATAACATGATCCAAACGCCAGTCGTTATTTTACCATGGGGGCTATACAACCTTTAACCCTAGAATGATAATCATATTGTAATGTACGTAAAAGATAATCATGCGTAAAATTGACGCATAACCTTTTTCTCCAAAAAATACGTAGTTAACCTATATACTTTTTTCCAAAATTAGAAAGCTTGGAGTATTTCCTATGAATAATGTCCGGAAAATTTTTACGGTACGGCATTTACTTTTGAAATTATAAGCAATTTTAAAGCTAAAGTTGGCTCTATTTCGTACTTTTTTAGTACTTTTTCACCTGAGCTTATGTCGAAAATTACCAAATAAGGTCTGTCGGTAACACTTACCTCAGTAACGAGTGCGCCTCACGGTAGCACTAAGCGACAACTGAGATGTCCTAAGCGCATAGCGACGGATTCGCACTATGTAGAAAGAGAGAGCAATATTTCGAATACGCATGCGTCAATTTTACGCAGATTATCTGTCTAGGGTTAAAGGAAGTTCTCGGAAGAGAACTGCGCATAACCAGGCCTTAAGGATAACCGAAGCATGTCTGAATTGCCTATCAGCCACACAACCTCCGAAAAATGTGTGTGATTCATTGGAAAACACGACGACGACCTTTGCTTTTCGAACCAGGGCACCAATCAGAACACTGCTTTCTGAAGAACGGATGGATGAAGTCCTCAAAGAGATGAATCGGTATAAAATCAAGATCATAGGACTTAACGAGAGCAGATGGGACGATACGGGGAACATATCTGCGAAAACGAAAACGAGAATCTAGCCAAACAGGCCCTTGACTGGAATCGGAAAGGAACCCATCGAGTTGGAAGACCTAGAACAACGTGGAGGAGAACCCTATTAGCAGAGGCCGCAACCACTGGGAGATCTTGGACGGAGCTGAAAGCTGTCGCGCAAAATAAGAGTCCCATGAGGAATTAAAGGAGCATAAGTAAGTGAGTATTTGCGTAATAGGGTCACAAAAGGCCGATAATCTACTACAGAATTGGGTTACCAGAATGGGGTACTGCCAAACTAGTCGTGCCAGTCATTTGAATGAAATTGTTTTTCATAAATATTCGGAAGATGTTATATATTCAATAATAGCCCAGTCACTTTATACAAAATAAAGGCCAAACCTCTAAAAAAATCCAACTGGAGATTTTACAGCGCGGTTCTCTTTATTTTGGGGTCACAAAAAATTTCCCAAAAGTCCATAAAGCCAACTGACCGGCCACTCAAGTTACGGAGGTTCAAAGGTCACGAAAATCAGTTTTTCTCAAATATCTCGTAAATGATCGGTTTTACGTAAATTTTCGCTAAGTAAAATTTGTTCGTGAGATAAATCTGCATAAAAATGTCCCACACAAAATTTATCTAGAACCAATAGTTTTCGAGAAATGCGCCTGAGAAAACTCGGGCATCGTGGTGCATTAGTTTTAGTAGGGGAGCTGGCACTTGAAAAAATCGTGTCGTCCCAACCTTCTGCCGTTTGGTATATAAGCTTTTGAAGTAATTTTAAGCATTTTTTATAATATTGTCATATTATAAAAAATGCTTAAAATTACTTCAATTACTTTTGCGCGAAGTGGACCCATTTCGAGTTAGGGGTTTTGGGGGGTAAAAAGGGGGTTAAAACTGAAAAAAATTTCTGCCGCTTCGTATGCAGGTTCTTTTAGGGCTAAATAACCGTTAAATACTAGTGGCAGACATTTTTGACCATTTGGACTTGGGGAGGGTCCAAATGGTCAAAAATGTCTGCCACTAGTATTTAACGGTTATTTAGCCCTAAAAGAACCTACATACGAAGCGGCAGAAATTTTTTTCAGTTTTAACCCCCTTTTTACCCCCAAAACCCCTAACTCGAAATGGGTCCACTTCCCGCAAAAATGTCATATTATAAAAAATGCTTAAAATTACTTCAAAAGCTTATATACCAAACGGCAGAAGGTTGGGACGACACGATTTTTTCAAGTGCCAGCTCCCCTACTATTTCCGCACCACATTTGAAGTAGAATGCAAGCAGCGTTTTTACATGGTATCCCCAGTAGGCCTAGTCCATAGGTTACAAGTTATTATATAGTTTTGTTGATTATCTCTCAATCTCTTCTATTTCTAATTCTTTCATATAAAATAAAGAGAACCGCGCTGTAAAATCTCCAGTTGGATTTTTTAGAGGTTTATGTATAAAGTGACTGGACTATAAAGCAACATTCATTGAAAAATATTGAAGTGTGTAGTTTTAATAACAATTTCAAAAAGAAACAGATGGCCCAACCTGTATATAAAAACACCAATAAAAAATTAAAAAGCGGAAAAAAATAAAATATGTATAAACATTTCAAAAACACATTCGAAAAGATAAAATGATAATTTGATTACTGACGGCTTTATTCAAGGTATAAATCTAACAACACTCCACTAGATGTGAGATGCGAAATAAAGCAATTACTTTTCAGTCTTTTAGAAATCATAAAGCTTATGCAAAATACCGACATTTATTATTATTATTATTATTTATTGCCAGACATGTACGCCTGAATATATTGAAATGTACGTAGAAGCGAAAAATATACATTGGTTACGTATTGAATTTTTTTGCTACATTTTGTTATATTGTGTTTTCATCAAGAACCCATCAGAACTATCATTTAACTGATGTTTTATAAAAAAAATGTGATCTATGTATGTTTGTATTTTCAGTAGAAATTGGAAACGGAGAATTTTATAACAATCTATAATAACAACATTCACCTTGGGGCGACTTTTAAAAGTACTAAAAATCATCACATAATCATTAAAAAGAAAAGTCTCCTCTGAAGCTTTTATTAATTACGATTTTTTTTCATATTTTAAATATAAAAATAATCTAAAATTGTACTATCGTTCAAAATTTTTAATTTGAATTTATTTGACCCGAAAATAATATTTTGAATCGTTATAATCTTGAACAGTATTATTAAGTGCGCTTCTGTAATAATATTCTCTTTTTTATTAACACACACGCCAAAGTTTGCAAATTAATTAATTGAGACTTGATAAAAATTCTGAATGTAACAATATAACCGATGCGAATCCAAGGTCAACCAGTTTAGCTATCATCTTCGAGTATACTCTCGTATGAATCTAAAATCGTGTCTATGTCAAAAATTTTGAATAACGATTTTTAATTTAGATTTTAACCGTCGTGGAGATCGGATGGAAATTTCTATCCTTTAAGTGATACATTTATAACAAAAAAATAAACTTATATACAAAAATCAAAATGATATTAACTCGTCTTGAAATATTTTTAATAGTGTTTACTGTGCAAATTTTTCAAGTGAAGTGTAATGTGGGTAATGCGTTTGGACCAAAAGAAATAGAAGATGCTCTGAATGGAGGTTTAGTAGATTCGTTAATGGTTGGAAAAATTTATGATGCAATACGTGATACAACACAAACAGCAGAAGCTATTCGATCACTAAAATCGATTTTAATGTACAGTTATATGGACATAAATGCTGATCCTTGTGAAGATTTTTATCAGTACGCATGCGGAAATTGGGATAAACTTCATCATATCGATGATGATAAAACAGAATTTAATATTTTCACTTTATTAGGAGAAAAAACCTTGTATTCATTGAAAGAATTACTTTCTAACGATATTTATTCCACGAGTGATGATATACCAACTCCCCAACAAAAAGCAAAGCTTTTCTACGATTCATGCGTTGATGAATATGCTATTAATGCAAAAGGGCCAGAACCACTGAAGGAATTAATTGACAGTTTTGGAGGATTTCTACTTTCAGATAGCAATTTGAATCTTGATTATTTTGATTGGATTAATATGACAGCAAGCATATTTAATCAATTAAATACTTATTCGCTTTTGGTGTACAGAGTAGATCCTAGTCTACAGGACAGCAGTTATTTTATTGAAACTATCGAAGAGCCACCTCTAACCTTACAAAATAGAGATATATATCTTGATTCAAGCAACATTTCTAGGTTAAAAGCATATCAGACATTAATTGAAAAAGTTTTAAAACTGCTTCATATCGCTCCAGAAGAGGCTGAAATAATTGCAGCTGAGATTGTTGAGTTTGAAAAGGATCTCGTTAAAATCACCAAAGATCAGTTAACAGCAGGAATTTCTGATTATGCTGAAAGGACTATAGAGGAATTAATATATAAATATCCAAATATAGATTGGATGAGATTTTTATCAATAATTCATAATGGCAGAAGAGTTGATAGTGATCGGAACGTATTAATAGATGAATCCGAATACTACAACGAATTGCCCGATCTTATTGAGAAAACCGATAATAGGATTGTTATTAATTACATTTTATGGAGAATTGTAAATGATTTTTATGGACATTTAGATTCAAATTTTCTTAATGCAAAACAAGATTTAGATCAAATACTTTTGGGGCAATTGGTCATAAAACCCCGTTGGGAAACATGCATCACTTATATGAAAGAGCATTTTTCAACTGCTTTAAGCGAAATGTATATTCGAAATTATTTTGATGAATCAACTAGAACAGATTTGATAATTTTAGCTGAAGACATTAAAGAGAGATTTCAACAGTTTCTTTATTCTAAAGATTGGATTGATCCAGAAACACTTATTAAAGCGTATGAAAAACTTGACAAGCTTAAAATTGGTGTTGGTTATCCAGAATATTTAGTTGATCAGAATATAATAAATAAAGAATATGCAGGTCTAGAAATAGATAAATATAATTATTTTAAAAATATTTTAAATATTAGCAAGCATGAAAGAAAGCGACATACAGATGATCTTGAAAATATAACTCGGGATAAATCTAAGTGGTTGACTTCAACAGTTGAAATCAATGCATATCAGCAACATCCATCTAACTCATTAATCTTCACAGCTTCATTACTACAAATACCCCTTGTTCATCATTATTATCCAAAATTTATTAACTATGGATCGCTAGGAGCAATAGTGGGGCATGAAATAACCCATGGATTTGATAGTTTAGGACGACATTTTGACTGGGAAGGCAATTATAAAAATTGGTGGACGAACGAATCTTCAGAAGAATTTACTAAGAGGGAAATTTGTTTTGTTGAACAATATAATAATTATTCAATGAATGGAAAATTTGCAAATGGCGAAAACTCGAAACAGGAAAATATTGCAGATAATGGAGGATTACGGGAAGCATTCTATTCGTATAAAAACTGGCTGCACTCTAACGAAGGATCTGACTTATTACTAGAAGAAATGTTACCTGGGTTTAATATGACTAATATAAAAATGTTCTTCCTTGCATATGGTCAATTATGGTGCGAAGCTATACGTCCTGAGAAGGTAATTGAAGTTTTAGATACTGATTCTCATATTCCTGGACAAATGCGTGTTAGAGGAGCAATTTCAAATTTTGAAGAATTTTCGGAAGAATTTAATTGTCCAGAAAATTCACGAATGAATCCGCCAAAGAAGTGTATATTGTGGTGAATACTCTGAAATTGTATTAGTTATGGTTGTTGAATATTTTATTTGTTTAATAAAAATATAGTAATGTTTTTTTTTAATTAAATAATTTTTACATTTTTATTACGATAAATATTTCAGATGGTAAATAAATTTGGTTCGGTAAGTGCCCATTACTGTAAATGTTAATCTATGAAATATAAGCTAAAAGCATTTAAGGTAAAGGCAAAAAACACTAACATATTACGAAGAGCTTATTGCAATTATGCATGGTGTTTAAATGCTACAAATAGTGGACAAATAAGAACTTATTTCATACAAGATTTTCTTAACAAGAAAATTTGGACATTTCTAGACAATCAATTCTAGGGATACCTCGAATGTGTTGACTAATAATTGAATATATACCAATATCCCCTGGTGATGTAATACAATAGTAAAAGGTGTTTTGTAAAGTAACTTACGAATACTTTTATCTTCGAGGAAAGTTTTTGGAAAACAGAAGCGAAAGAATTTTTTTAAACATCTTCATCGGTATGGCTACTAATTTATTAGTATGGTTAACAATAGTACTTAAAGTAAGCATAGACTTGTATGAATTTTCTGCACCAATGCCCAGTTCCCTGACGGTATAGTATTCATCGAATTGTTATTATACTGTTAGTTCATGTGGGTTTAATCTTTTGAGTCGTCTTATCTCGTTGATAGTATCCAATAATTGTTAAGCCTCAACGTTGGTGTGGCAAGAAGTTCCTTCTCGTCTTTAATGCATATTCGCGGGTGAACTCCTCTATCCATTTTAATTCCCAATCATTGTGTATTTCTTTATTAGTCAGATCGTGGTAAGCATTGGTGATAATTCGAAGATATATATTTTGGCTGCGTTGAATTCGAACTCGATTGGATTTATGTGTACAACCATAGAGCTGCACACCATACATCGATATCGGCTTGAAAATAGCCTGGTAGACCAGTCTTTTACTATACAGATCATTTTGGTGTGATGTCCAATTAGCCAGTTCATTTGACGTTGCTTTAATCGAATTTGGGTTTTTTGTCTCACGTGATGTTTCCAGTTTAGTCTAATGGAGGTATTTGTATTTTGCAGATTCTGTTGGTTACTTGCACCCCATTAAGGTTTGGCTTTAACCTTTTATTTCTGAGACGCAGCGTAAAGGTCTCTTGGACTGATTTAAGCTCATTTAGCTTGATTTTCCAATATATTGTCCATTTGCTAACATAAGTCAAAGCATTTTGGAATTTTTCCACCTCTTTTGTTTGAGATACGTCTGTTGTATGTATCATCCGCAGTATAGAGAAGATATAGAAAGGGTCTCAATACGCTTTCCTGCGGAACTCCCGCTAGTATCGGACAAAAGTCAGAACATGCTTCTTCATGGATGACTCTGAAGTTGCGATAAGATAGGTATGACTAAAGTTAATGTATGACAGTAATTTTGTGGTAGGAGTTTGCTGATAATGAAATATCAATCCTTCGTGCCAAACCCTGTCAAAGGCCTGAGATACATCTACAAATACAGCAGGGCAATATTTATTTTTGTCTAAAGCTTGCTCTATGACAGTAGTGATTGGATGGATTTGGTCTATTGTGGAGTGGTTATTCCTGAATCCAAATAGAAAATCAGGAATGTTTACCAAAGGGTTTAGACGTTTTAGTAGCAAACAGTTTAGAAATGTTGGGAAGAGAAGGAATGTAAAGAAAATTTCATGTAACGGTTTTTTGAGCAGGTTTAGTTTTTTAAACAAAGTCAAGTTTGATTACTTTGTAGAAACTGTATATATTACAATTGCAGTATCCATTTGCCAAAAAATATTTTTCTAATAAATTTAAATGGAATGCTGTAGAAATCATGATTGTTGCCATTCGATACGAATAACATAGTAGGTCGCATTTCCTAGCTAAAAAGGTGAGTTACACAATCTGTGTGAGTGTGTGTGTGTGTGATGATCCTGAATAATTTAGAAGTAGCTATAAAAATATGTGTGTTTTGAAATGGAGCTGAAGGGACGTATAAGTTAAATATTGTTTTAGTTTAGCTGAACTTCAAATTAAACCATTACCAACTAGAAGTTCCGAAAACACAATAAATGGTGAGTGACCGAGGATTTATCCTTCAAAGAAATGGAAAAATGATTACTAAGAAGAGAATAAATTAATGCTCAGCGGCACCTAATACATAGTGTATTCTCAAGTTATTTCTGTGAAAAATGTCTGGATGGAAAATTGATCGAATTAAAAAAATGGTTTAAAGAATTTTTCCATAGCGATCTACGATTAAGCATTAATATCAGTGTGACTTTATTTTATTTTTACTTTTTACTTCTAGCTTTGACATGTTTGTAAAAATATATATTTAATAAATATTCTGATTTCTCAAAGACAAATGATCTTAACAAAAAAAGAGATGAGAAACAAAATTTTTTTTCTTGACAGAATGGGGATTTCCCATTTCACATTTGCAGTCGTATTTTTTTTATTATACTAACGTCACTATGCATTGACTTATCGTGCATTCGCCAGACATCCATCCATCATAAATTCAAATCAATTAAAATAATTGCATGCCATTTTTTAAAGAAAGTTTTTGTGTTTTAAATTTTTTTCGTGGAATCGCATTCTTCATTTTTCTTCATTATTTTGTTTGTTAATGTTTTGTGTTTACTCCGGGTTAATAAAACTATACTTAAATAAATAGAGGTAAGTAAGACTTGTATTCTTAGTGAAATAACCTTGTTTTTTTATTTATTTTTAATATTAATAAATTGAAAGGTATTTTTAACTTATTCTAAATAACTTCGCCTACTGTAAACGTTATACAATTTGGATATCCTTTTTTAATGTCACCCTTTTTACTACCAATCTGTCATGTCGTTAAGGTCATTCATGGTGCAATGTCTAGCAGTAACCTTAGTTTGAAGGATAGAAGGGAATAGGAAGGTTAGAGGATGTCTGGAGAGTGTTCGAGTAGATGTCGATGAACCTTAGGCGTCCATTACACGTTCATACAAGCGTCAATCAATTCCATCAGTCATGATTGAAGAAATCAAAATATGTATTCAGATAATTACATCAGCCATCACTTTAGAATTTTATATGGTAGGTGCTCCGTCAGTCATGGCAGTGACTGTGGCAAAACTGACAGCAAAAACTATCGTCTAATGGGCGCCTTACGTTTGAATTCTAAGATGCCTAATGCAGTGCGGAAATACTGACTGCGGAAGATTATTCCACAGTCGAGTTATTCTATTCATAAACAAACTTGTATATCATATTGTGCGCGAAAGGGTGTTGTAGGGTATGAGCTAGCTAGTATTGGGTTGCGGGACAAATAATGATGAGCAGGCAGGAGGTTCTTAATTTCAGAGGAACAGTCGCTATGGTAATAGCGATATACATAGTGTAGAGGGGGCTGCTACATAGAAGTACTATTAATTTTTAATAATGTTTTAAATTTACACAAATCGGATGCATAATATTTTAGACAAGTATGAAGGTTTCTTATCTAGTACTGTGAAGTAAGTCTTAATAAGAGCTTGAAGCATTCGGAAGAAGTTTTTTATTAATATAAATTAAATTGAAGGTTGCTATTTTACATCCAAGGCACAAGCAGCCAAGGTACAAGCTGCTCATTATATTTACAGATTCCTGAAAATATAATAAACATATTACTACTCGTACAAATAAATTCGTACTTTCTTTTTTGTAGTCCAAACCATCAATAAATTCTAACCAGAATATTTTTTAATATATATTAAAGGAAGTGAAAATAATCAAGTCCTCATAAAAACTTCCATAAATTTTATAAGTTCAATAAATAAATCGCATAAAAATATTAATGAATCAAAAATAAATAATGTCCAATAATTCTTCTAAAAATAATGCAAATGACGGCATCATTTAGCCGCTTCTATCAGAAAGATAGCCCAAGACTCCAACACAAATTCAATCTTAAGATCTTTGACCTGAAGTCATTATCAACGATTTACCAAAAACTCAATAGTTAGAATACACTGTTGCTAGTTTTTATGTTTCGCTTTTGCACTTTTTTTTAATAGTGCAAAAGCTGACGCTTTCAAATTAATTAATCGGCGGCTCTTGATAAACATTCTGACAACAAAAGTAACACTGAAGAAAATTCAAGGTTAACCAGTTTTCGAGACAAACCTCGTGTATTTTTATATCATCAGAATATCTTGTTTTAACAATAATGTCAAGTTTTCAATAAAGATTTTTTAGTTAAGAATTTAATCGTCGGTCGGTAAGGCTGAATAGAATTCAGGCAGGATTTCGCGCCAGGTTTTGATTGTTTAAGATTGAGAATTAAAAAACATTTCATTGTACTTGAATATCAAAATGATATCGAACCGAATTAAGTTAATTTTTATAGGTTTAATTGTGCAAACTTTTCAAATAAAATGCGCGGTCGGAAGTGCTGTGGATCCAAATATTATAAAGAGTGCATATAGCGGACTTGTGGATTCGATTATGATAAACGAAATTTATGACGCATTACGTGATACTAATCAAACTGCTGAAAGTGTTCGATCATTAAAATCAATTCTAATGTATAGTTATATGGATACAAGCGTTGATCCTTGTGATGATTTTTATCAATATGCTTGCGGAAATTGGGATAATCTTCATCCAATACCAAATGATGAATCAGCATTCAACATTGCTACTTTATTAACAGATAGCACTTTGTATTCATTGAAGGAGTTATTATCGAAACAAATGTATATTGCGCACAAACAGGAACCAACTCCGCAACAAAAGGCAAAACTTTTCTATGATTCATGTATAGACGAATATGCTATTGGTGCACGAGGACCTGAACCATTGAAAAAATTAATTGACACATTTGGAGGATGGAAATTATCAGATAGTAATTGGAACCCTGAATACTTCGATTGGATTAATATGACAACAAGTGCTTTTATAATATCAAGTTATTCTCTTATGGTGTACAAGGTTGAACCTAGTTTTAAAAATGGTAGTCTGTACATTGAATGTATAGAAGAACCGCCTCTTGGTTTAAAAAATAGAGATATTTATCTCGATCCAAGTAATCTTTCAAAGCTCACTGCATATCAATCGTTTATAGAGAAAGTATTGAAATTACTGCATGTGTATCCACAAGATGCTGAGACAATTGCTGTTGAAATAATTGAATTTGAAATGGAATTAGCGAAAATAACGAAAGATCCTCTATCGGCAGATATTCTTGATAATGTGGAGATAACTATAGCGGATTTAATACAAAAATATCCAAAAATAGATTGGCTTAGATTTATGATGTTAGCTCGAAAAGCTCCTGTTTATATGAACGAAAAGGTGTTACTAGATAAATCAGAATACTACAATCAATTACCAGAGCTGATTGCAAAAACTGATAAAAGAATAATAATAAATTATATTTTATGGAGAATTGTCAATTTATACTCGGACTTTTTAGATTTAAATTTTATTGACGCTAGACAAGATTTAAATCAAATACTTTATGGACAATTAATTTCGAAACCACGTTGGGAAACGTGTGTTACTTATACTAAAGAATATTTTTCATTGGCTTTAAGTGAAATGTATGTTCGCAATCATTTTGATGAATCAATCAAAAAAGATATGGAAATTTTAACTCAAGATGTGAAAGAAACATTTAGGGAATTTCTTCATTCAAAAAATTGGATAGACGAAATCACAAAAAATCGAGCCGAGCGAAAGTTAGACACATTGAAAATAGGCATTGGATATCCCGATTATTTGCTTTCTCAAGATGCGATTAATAAAGAATATGTAGGTTTAGAAATCGATAAAAATTATTTTTTCAAAAATATGTTAAACGTATACAAACTTAAAGCAAAAAAACAAGGTGAACACTTAAAAGAAAAAAATCGCGATAGAACGAAGTGGATGGCTTCACCGATTGAAGTTAATGCATATCAGCAACATCAATCTAATACCTTAATTTGTACAGCAGCATTATTGCAAGCACCTTTAGTACATCATAATTTTCCAAAATGTGTCAACTATGGATCTTTAGGTGCAACTATGGGGCATGAAATCACTCATGGATTTGATAGTTTGGGTCGACATTTTGACTGGCATGGAAACTTTGTAGATTGGTGGACAAATAAGTCTGCAGAAGAATTTACGACTAGAGAAAAGTGTTTTGTAGAACAATATAATAATTACTCAATGAATGGAAAGTTTGCTAAAGGTGAAAATTCTAAGAAGGAAAATATAGCCGATAATGGTGGATTACGGGAAGCATACTATTCGTATAAAAAGTGGTTACATAATAATGAAGGATCCGACAAGTTAATAAATGAAGCTTTACCTACTTTCAATATGACGGAAACGCAAATGTTTTTCCTTTCTTATGCACAATTTTGGTGTGAAGCTATACGTCCAGAAAAGTTAATTGAAACTTTAGATACCGATGCTCATTGTCCGGGTAAGATACGTGTTACAGGGGTACTTTCAAATTTCGAAGAATTTTCCAAAGAGTTCAATTGTCCAGCTAATTCACCTATGAATCCTGCAAAGAAATGCATATTGTGGTGAACAATCTTGATTTGGAACAAAGACAACGTTTTTATATTTAGAGAAAATAAAATAAATTATTTAATTTAAATAAATTATCGAAATAATTTTAATTTTAATAAATTATGGTGGAACTTTTGATGATGTTTTTGTATTATTCTCCTTATTTAGTTGCAGACTTAGTTTCTTAGCACAAGATGTAAAAGGTAAGATAAAAAGTAATTTTGCTAGAAAACACCCGTTTATAATTGAAAATGTAAATTTTTTATTGTTTGAAAAAGTAATTTTGCTGGATACGCACTCGTTGATCCAGCGCTCAATTTCCTCTTTCAAAGCGTAGGTGGTCGTGGGCTCGTTGGCATAAACCTTAGACTTAAAAAAAAAACCCCAAAAGAAAAAACCCAACGGCATTAAATCCTATGATCTGGGGGACCAATTGTGATCACTAGAACAGGAAATTGCACGACCAGGAAATAACGTATGGAGTAATTGAATTGTTTTGCGGACTGTATGGCACGTGGCACCTTCTATATTTTGCAATTTAGGCATCAAAAACTGGGTTATCATGTCGCGATAGCGAGCACCACCATTACCTGGAATTGCCTGCCCGACCGCATTTTCGAAGTGGAATGGTCCGATGATGCCTCCAACCCAAAATCCGGACCAAACAGTGACACACTGTGGATGCATTTGTTTTTTTTAACAATCACTCGTGGAATTTATGAATTGCAAATGAGACAATTTTATCGATTAACCAAGCCATCAAGATGAAAATGAGCGTCATCGCTGAAGATGATTTTGTATCAGCATCCACTTGTTGTTCCTTAATCCATTCAACGAACTTTATTCGATGGTGGCGTGGGCAGTAGGCTTGAGGTTTTGAGTCAATTAAGTGAGCACGAAGATGCACATCTTTCATGAAAGTACGCTGTAGAGAGCTTCTTCAAATGTTCAATTTTTCACCGCGGTGCCCCCGAACTACTTCGATGGTTTGGGTTGAGATTGAGTCTCCCTCATCCCGGCTTCCCTGCTCCCAGGGAGATTTACGATATGAATCCTAAATCAATTTTATGCTATATCAAAAGCCTTAACCTCGACGGTCTTTTTATTGACGGTCCAAATGGGTGGTAGTGCACGTATAAGACATTTATTATACTTTAAAATAATAGTTTTGTGATCAAAATAATCATCAATCAAAGGAAGTTTTGTTGAACTGGTTAGCGTTTTGAAACCACATATTCTTATATGGTGAACGATGGCAGCTGGATATTTAAATTTTATTTATACTTATCTTGTGTTAGGATTTAGGTTTACACTCTAAATGACAGTTTAATGCGCCATAGATCTACTGTTGGAGCTATGACTATAAATGGGGTCAATAACCTCGCACAGAAGAGTCCTCGATGCAATAAAAATTTTAATTTCAATTTTTCTAACATTCGGGAGCTCCATGCGATATGATATTCTTAGACTTTTCTATACAGAAGCCCTAATATTACGCCGAGCTCTTTGCAAAAATTCGATTTTCAATTTATTGTAAAATGTCCAACGATTGTCCCTGACGTGGGAGGTCAACCTTAGGTCCACCTGCTTGATCTATTTCTTACTTCCCATCCAACACAGTACTACGTAAAAGTAGACCACCGCGTTGGCAACTCGGACCACTGTCTAGTCAGCGCTAATTTGCCATATCCATTTTCTATCCCAACCACTATTTTTTTTTATGTGAAAAAACCAAGCTTAGGAGTCACCTTTTGTGTTACCAGTCCGTCATGTCGTTCACGTCATGGTGCAATATCTAGTAATAGCTTGGTTTGAAGGATAGAAAAAAGGATACGAAAGTTTAGAGGAGGTCTGGGGATGCTCGAGGAAATGTCGATGAACCTTAAGCCGGAATTACACTAGTGTGTTGTGGTATGTCGTGGCCCTCTGTGTCGTGATTTAATTCATATACATATTTTATATGGGGCTGATTACATTATTACGGTGTGTTGTGGTGTGGCGCGTCCCGATCTGGTGTTTCTGATTTGACACAGAGCGCCACAACACACAACAACACAATAGTGTAATTCCGGCTTTACGTTTGAACTCTAAGATTTTGTATGAGTTCGGAAATACTGACTGATATTCCACACTCGAGTTGTTCCATTCATAAAGGAACTTCTAGACCGTATTGTGCTCGAAAGAGGGGGGAGGGTATGGTGGGTGGGAATTGTACTCAAGTCGGGTCCGAATGTAGGATTTGTAGATTGTAGCCAGGGCGACTGGCTGGAGGAGGAGCTTGAGCTTGAGAAACCCAAGGTATTGGGAGGCTTGTTTGGAGATTTGGAATATGTGGTTATTCCATCGCAGATCCTCAGTTAAAGTTACCCCTAGGACGTTAAGAGTTGAGTCAGCCGTTAGATTCTCTTTGCACACTGAGATAGGGAAAATATCGGTGTTAGCTTTGGTGGAGATGAGATAGTACTTCGTTTTGGTGGCGTTAAATTCAACACGATTCATGCGGCCCCAATCAAGAATCGATATGATGTCCTTGTTGGTCGAAGTGGACATCAGTTCACTACAGTGAAGGCAAAGTCTGGTAGGTGCTTGTCTTATATTGTCGAATGCATAAGAGTAACGCAGAGTACCGTCATCAGCGAAGCAGTGAAGTAGGTTTGAGGGGATTGAGAGCAGACTATAGTTGCGAAAAAAAACTATCTGGCACTATTGGAAAGCCAACTGGTTGGGATTATTCCCTTCTTCCAAACCATCGACTGGGGTTTTTGTTTCCCTAGTGCCAATGCGACCTCTGCCGCTCTATCTGCCTCTCAAATCATTCGAGCGGGAATGCGTTTGCTCATTCCTCACTCTACCAAATCTATAAAGCGTGGGCGTTGGACGAAAATTTTCTTTCCAGCCCTGGTTTTTCCTTCAACCTCATCCTCATCCTCAAATAGTTTTTATACGATTTCTTATCGATTAACCTAAGTCATATTGTAAAAAAATGAAAAGAATTTCCTTTTTCTTTATTTTTCCTCCATTCCTCGATCCATTTTCGTTTTTTTTTGCACTTTCATCAGTTTCAGAATCACTACATTACTACACGCAGCGGCGACTGCGATCACGATTTCTTCTTCCGACTCGGATGAACTCATTTTTAAACTGTACTTAAAAGTTGAAAGAAAAAGTTGAACGCGTATGTAGACACCGGTTTTGTTCAAGTGAAGAAATCTGATAGTTCGAATATCGAAAAATTGAATGAAAAAGTTGAACGTGTAGAACCGGTAATACAATTAAAATTATATACAACTTTGTATTATGTATTTAGGGAAGCATCAGAGAAGCATCGTGGCTGCAAATATAACTTATTTCGCATTAGTCCCGATTCTAAACAACCAAGAAATCTCAAGCCGAAGAAAAGCGAGAATATATAAAACATTAATCCGTTCAGGTGTATGCTACGGGTCTGAAGCTTGGGCATTTTGACCAAAAAGAAAGCAGAATATCAGTTCAAAATCTTCGAATGGACACACGGTGTACGAGCTTCGAAACAAAGAATGCTGGCCGGAATTTTCAATGGTAGACCATCAGGAAAATGGAGCGAAGGACGACCAAGTGGATGGGTGACGTGTCAGAAGATATTTGAAAACTTCGTATAACAGACTGGGAAGAACTAGCAAGGCGTAGAGATGACTGGAAGAAGAGACTTTAAGAGGCCCGAGTCCTGCAAGTATTGTAGCAAGAATCAAAAACACCTGAACGCTACAAGAATCGCATGTATAATGCTATCAACAAAATAATATGAATTTACTGGGAAAAGTACCTGAAAATAATCTCATTTTAAATAAAAAAAACAGTTTGTGGAAAGAACTACATTACCTACCTGCTCTGTAAATTTTGCTCTGTAGTCCCGGATATCTTGGGGCTTCATGGTTTCACAAGATGTCTTATTTCGTTTTATTGGGAATTAACTTTTGATAAGTTAAAAGAATTGTTATTTATTAACTTCTATTTATTATGTTAAATACCCTTAAATTCTATTTATATCTTCAAAATCCACAATTCGATCACCAACAAAATGAAAGTTTTCTGTTTTAACGGCGCCGAACAGTCTATTGTTGCCATACAAATAAGATTTGCTAAAAACTTGACAGCGAATTGAAGCTAACTTCATGAAATTTTAATAAGCAGCAGTTGTCATAGGAATGTCAACAATTTGTGGTCTTTTTGAGTCCGTATAGCATTTGTGTGATTTTGTTTTTAGTTTTGTTGTGACGATTTAAGAAATAAAAGTTTTACAATATAACTGATAATGGGGGCTTTAACTAGCCGACAAAATGCTGCAATTGAAGAAGCTGATATAACTTCGAATCATGCATATAAATATCCTCCAAGACAAGGTAAAATCACGCAGCCATTATGGAAATCGTATAAAAGAGAACAAGGAAAATTTTTAATTTAATAGTTTAATGAACATTACTACAAGGCAATAAATATGTGTTTCGTGTAATACATTTAATTAATTTTCTTTTTTAAATGTGAAAACTAGTTTGTTGTAATTTTTAATTAAATTAGTTCACTAAACGATCTGGTTACTTGTTGAATAGATTTTTCATAAATCCCATTTTCGATTTTTTTATGTTTCCTTTAAAATATGAACAATATCTTATTTATTACCTAATTATATCCATATTTTTACACATTTCTTCACAACTTCCACTAAGCTCAATTTCCTTTGTAACACATTTTATAAACAAAAAAGTCACCCGATTACGAATTACATATGCTTGTAAAATGTAAATTAAATATTGTTCATTGAATATAATTTGTAATCGTTCTAGATACGAAATTAATATAGTTATCTTTCTTTTAAAATAGGAAACTACTTTGGTAGCCATTTCATAATGGGTGGAGAACGTTTTGATACACCTCAACCCGAAGCATATTTATTTGGTGAAAACGCAGATCTCAACTTCCTTGGGAGTCGCCCAACCGCAGTTAACAATATAAAATTTCATAAATATTCTATACTAAACATTTCATTTCCAGTTTCCATATCCTCCGCCGCAAGCGAATGAACCAACAAAAACATTAAAAAGTCTTGTAAATATACGTAAAGAATCTGTTCGTTTTATAAAGGCTCCTGATAGTGCAACAAAAATTCATGGAGATGGTGCCGTTAACAAGGGAAATTCTTTAAATATAGAATTTGTATTCGATTCAGACGCAAAGTGTGCAATAACAATATATTATTTTTGTACTGAAGAAATTTCTCCTAATGGTGTAACATATAATCCGCGTGATTCTTCCTTAACTTCGGAGACATTCCATTTTAAAAAAGGAGTCAATCAATATTTTTCACAAAATTCACATATATTTAATCCAAACTTGTTTTCTGAAGATGATCTATCATATAATTCAGAAAAAGATGTATTTCCTGTTGCGATTCATTGCGTTGTTGAGGAAGGTGCAGAAGGTTTCAATTATTTAGTTTGTACAAAATAATAACTTAACCGTATTTTTTTTTCCAGAATGCAGACAATCACACACTACAATTTGTGTTGTTGATCATCACACAGATGGCACCTATGTTTTACGAGCATTGAAACAAAAAATTTTTGTTGATGGTTTATGTTATCTGCTGCAAGAAATTTATGGTATAGAAAACAAAGCTGTTAATAAACCTGCACTGGATGATGAAACTGATGATAATGGCAGTGAATGCGTGATATGCATGAGTGATACTAGAGATACCCTTATTCTGCCATGTCGTCATCTATGTCTTTGCAATTCTTGCGCAGATTCATTAAGATATCAAGCCAACAACTGCCCGATTTGCCGAGCACCTTTTAGGGCTCTATTACAAATTCGTGCTGTTCAAAAAGGTGTTAGCACGGGAGTTAATGTCACACCGCAAAATCCACCAGATGTAACAAAATTTATTTGAATATGCAATCGATAATTTCTTAATCCTTTGTTTTTAGCCAAATTGTGAACATATTCCTCCAGGCTACATTCCGGTATCACTTATTGAAGCACTTAATGGACCACCGCAGAGTATAGGTCGTACATTATCAGGTGACAGTGGTGAAGTTACGGAAGCTGATGCTGTTCAGGTAAATGTGTTGAGCAGTTGAGATAATTCTAACTAAAATCATTACTTTTACAGGCAGTTGAAATTCTTAACAAGAATAGCGAGAAAAATGGCAGAATAAGTCCTACGGATCAAAAAGGAAATAAAAAGAAAAATGGAACAACGCAACCTGAGGTATTAAATTTTTGATCGAATCAAAAAATTACTCAATCAATAAGTTTGCCAAACTTTTAACTTGATTGAACATGGATTTTTATAATTTGCAAGCTACTGACGCGGGTATACTGCTGTTGCAATAGTTTATACACTACGTATATATTTAATAAACAAACACATTTTTGGTATGGTCAGAACTTTGATAAACTAGACTAGATTTCAGAGAAACCAGACCCAATAACAAACGGTGATATATTAAGCGCTCCAATTACAAAAACCGCGTAAAAAAAATGGTCACTTGGCTAAACTAAAAAGCACGACGTGACAGTGGCGGGCATTGAAAAGAAAATCCACAATCTAAAAACATCCTTCAATCGGGAGCGAAAAATAAATAGCCAACGTTTACGTTTTCGCGTTCTTTCATTTGTAATCAGCACTAAGCATGAACGTCTTCTATTATGGACTGACGAAGACTAAATTCAATTCATAGTGTGGGCACTAGACGAGACAAAGTACGGTCTCCCTAGACGGGCTATAGACGGTCTGTAGACGGTCTATATACAAATCGCTCAACATGGTCTACTAGTGTGTACGAGGCTTAAGAGGCTTATCGTGGTCTATAGAAATAGTCGCGATTATGATTTTTCGAGTTAAGTAGCGTTCTTTGTGAAAGGCGACGTTTTCCTCGTTTGCCATTAACTAATGGAAACTATAACTTCTTGCAAGTTTGTTACCATGGTTTCGTTTTCAGTACCCGATTTCGTACAACTTCGTGTTTCTTTTTCGATAGCTTTGCAGCTCAATTCGAGCCTTGGCCTTCATCAGCTTCTTCCTCCAGACGTCTCTCTGTTCCACAGCTTGCCTCCAGTTTCTCATGTTAGGAAATTTTGCTACATTGTCTTCCCATCTTGGCCGTGGTTTGCTAACTGGTCCTTTCCCATCTGGTAGTAGATATAGGGCTTTCTTCGATATCGGCTTCCTTGAGTCATCCAATCTTTGGACATGACTGTTTCAACGTAAAGCTTGGCATCTGTTGATAGTTAACACTCTTTGTATAAGTCATACAATTCTTAATTGTAGCGCATTCCCCATGTATTGTCTTCATTGATTGGACCATATATCCTTCTGAGAACCTTTCTCAAATATTTCTGCAGAATATCAGCCTTAACAGGGCTTTTCTATAAAGAAAATACTTTAAGCAATTTCACTAAATATTTCTTCCATGCGCTTAAAACTGATTATTATCTAAAAAAAACCATTCTGCAGAGAACTAGTAAACAACGGTGCCAGGTCTATTCGGGTGCTATTATTATTGCGGGAAATATACAAATCCAAAGTGAAAGTTCACACGAAATTTTTGTTGCTGGCAGCTTACTGGGTATGCTTAAAAAATGATTTAAGTTTTTATATGATTAACTAAACTTAGGAATCACCCTTTGTAACTACCACTATTAACCCAAGTCGTTCAGGTCATGGTGCAATGTCTAGTCTAATTATATCAATTTAAAATTATTGCGTTTTTATCTTTTATTTTTATCTTTACATTTCACTCTTAAAAATATAAGATTAATTTTCTAGTTCCGTATGTCAGTGCTTCTAACAAAAGAAGAGAACGGATCAGTTACAATTGAGCCAGGAAAACAAGCATCACCAAATCCTCGACCAGAAAAGATATCTAATAAAGACAAAACCCACAGCAGACAACTAAGTCGAGATAGTCTTCAAATAGTTAATGAACGTCATAGCTTAAAACTTCAAGCAAATGATCAGGACGATGATAGCGAAACAGAAAAATTATCCCCCTTATTATCATCTAGTAATAAAGTGCGCACACCATCGGCTCTGCATATTGACGGTGTTGAAGAATCCATCGACGATACAGATACTGATGCAGAGGAACTACAATCTGATGTGCAAAGGGTAAATAGTCTTGTAAATTATTGTTAGAATCTTAAACATTGGCATTTTGTAATTATAGTCACATTTTATTTTATATTAATTTTAAAAAGCATAATTTTTGTATAAATTTTTTCTTGAAACTTTTAATTCGTTAAAAATCATAAAAAAAAAGAAGAAGGACAAACAAAAAAACAGAAAAAAATATTTCTAGAAAAGGAATCGTCCTGCGCTTTCGGCTGATGGTGAAGGGGTTATGTTAGCTGGCGCTGAGGATTCCGATTATTATACACCAGAAGATCCGCATACCACTATTTTAAGCCCACTTTGTATTGAAAAAGTATGGATTTAATTGTAACATATTTTTTTTAAAAAACTTTTAAACTATTGTTGAATTTTGCTGCTTGTTATATTTGACATAGATTTTATTTTTTCACATTAAGTTAAATTTTTAATTTTAGTAAATTTGTTTTTAGTTTATTTAAAATGGAACTACACGACAGTATTTTAGAACGCTTCACTTTATATGCTTATAATAATAATACAAGATCGATTCAAATGATAGAGATTTCTTTCCGTAACAGATTCCTAAATTTTCCCAAGTTCTTCGATAACTAATAAGGTCATAGGTTAAAAACGACTGTAGTAAACGAGGTGCTTGAGCACTATGCAAATAGAAAAGTTGTTGTAAAATGGTTTATTCTAAATTTCTTTACAAAATTTGGGCGATGTTAATTTATGAAATTTAAAGCAGGTTGTTTTTAGTAGGATTTCCTTTATAAAGGATTTATCTAATGCTGCTCAATATATTCATTCTCCAAACATGTTTTCCAGAATTATACAAGAGAAACACTTAAATCTATGATATGATTTTTAACGGCGTGAAAATTATATTTCTAGGAATTTTTTGATTTATTACTTGCGGAATACAGTTTCAAACTGTAATAAATAAAATCCAAATCAATGCAAGATTCTTTTTTAGACAAGATTTTTCTTACGCATACATAATTTAAATTGTAATGGTTATTGCACATTGTAGTAGTAGTCGCACATATTCATATATTATTTTTGTATGCTTACTAATTTATAAATTTTACAACTTGTTTTTTTTTGGCTCCACACTTGTAAATTAATGAAGAACATTTCTTCATAGATAATTGTTCACTAAACTTAAGATAAGTTTTGTGTAGTTTCAATGTCGTTGATGTGGTTTCTTGCGGTTGATTAAGATGAAATGTCCGGTTAATTTCCGTTGGATATCTTGCAGAAACCATTTAGGTTTCTCCGTGATGCTTATAGTATACGTTGCAGTCTAATGAACAATTGCATACTAGTGTAAAACAGTTGTGTTACAAAGGTACATTACACCAAGGGAGTGTATCTTTGACCTTACCAACATATAACTCTGACGGGCTTATTCGTTTACTACTCTTAATGCGTGTGACTGTTCTTTTCCTAGCTCGGAGTAGTTAGATCATACATTAAATTCATAAGTGCTCTTTTAAAATGACTACGAGTATAATTAAATATAAACTAAACTTCTTACCAACAAAAAAAAGACTTCATGTTAATAGCTTACCTATTTCGTTAATGCGAAATTACAGGGAACCAAGAACGGAGAAATAATTAGCGCTGAAAGAGCAAAGTTTTGTAACAGTACATGTAAAAAGCGTTTACATAAGCGCATGTCAGGGAGTGACTAAAGCATTCAGATATCGGATCATATCTCTCACTTTAAGCTTCGAAAACTCTCCCAACTTCTGTAAAAAAAAGGTTGCGAAATGCACGGTGTTTGATCCTAGCAAGAGCCAGAAAATTGCAAAGAAAATGTTCATTTATCTTTCTGGAAGCATTTTTGGAGGTTCATCAAGGGGAGAAAATAACAGTTTCACAACACGTCTCTGTTTTAGAGCCATCTATATATAGAATCACGTCATAGGTCTTGTTAGGCTGGAAGCTTTTTCATGCTATACTGGTGGAGATCTGGACATTGAAACCTAAGTTGAGATTAATTTTCGATGTCATGTCATCAAAAGCCCCTTCTACCATTCCCAGTTGTCCATACGTTTTCTCCACCCAGCAGCCCATAGCCTCAGGTCCTTGCAAGCGCGTATTTACATACACTGCATGTTCTTCCCCCTACCTCCCTGGTGACTGACCACCATTGTACTGCATTACTTGTCGCATCGAGGTTTATCGTCGTTGATTTTATCATCAGACTCCAGCTTACTAATCATCAACGTGGATTAGCAGTAATTATTAGTATGACCTTAACATTAATTCAATGAATTAATTCGAAGGTTGTGTTGTATAAAAGTACCGCGTTATGGACGAGTTGGCTCTATACGCGCTGAAGTAGTAATGAATTATAGTAATTTGAAAGGATTGGCTAAAAGATATACCCTTTGATCAAATCGGAAAGATGTTGTTTGACCTTCTTTCAACATACGAACATTTGAACTATAGTTATGCATTTGGAAAATATTCATTTGAATCGATACAAAAGAATGTAATAGACCAGTTTTTAGATTATTTAGTTATAGTTATATTCCTAAACACCAGCTTGTAAATAAAAGCTAATTTTTTTAAATAGAAGAAATAAAAATGGTTAAAGGTTACTAAAACCATAAACACCTTTTGCGATAACAAACATACATATTTTGCATGATTGGCTTTAATTAAAAATTTTTTTATGTACAATTAAAATGCTTGAGAACGCAAAATTAATTAATTTATATAGAAATTGGAAATGTAAATAACTGCATTAAAAAAATAATTGAAACATAAAATTCCCTCCCTCCATTTTTTCAAAAACCAAAAAAAAAACAAATAAAGTCAACAACTAAAGCTGTGGAAAAAATATCACCAAAAGAAAGTGTTAAAAGCAATTCGACTGTTAATCCACCAGTTAACGCTTTAAAGGAGAATATTAATTCGCTACCAGGTAATATATTTATTAAAAGAATAAATCAATTTACGACCTTATTCTTAGGTTAAATATGTTCTTGCAGATAGCCCAATCAGTGGTAATTCATCATCAACAAGAAGTTCTGGTGACAGTTATTCATCTAGTTCTTCAACTAAACAGCTTTTGGGACCGAGTCAAAATACTGATGGTATCAAAATTTTGGACGACAAGCAGCCAATTCAAAATGTTATTAATGCTTAATTTTATTTATTTTATTTTTTCGTTTATTATATAAAATTCAAGGTATATTTCAATGGAATATTTATTATACAGGTATAAGGAGAACAAAAGATCGATGTATTCAATTATAAGTAAAAGTATAATCAGAAAGGATTATAATCTTGAAATCACAAGTTATATATTTGATGACATATAAAAACTTGATAAGCGATAAGAATTTCTTCAATGCTTAAGTATGTTATGCTATATTGACGTTAAATATAAAAAAAAGTATGAAAATATCGTAATAAAATTTATGAAGAATAATTAAGTTTTTGTTATTTTGTATTTTTGCTGTTTGTATTTTTTAATTGTTACAGCTAAACGCTCTAAAACTTTATTTTTTAATCGACAAACTATTCAATTCTCATTTAAATGGTCTCCTTTGTTGTGGACTACATTGCTAAATCGTACAACCAGAAATTTTAGCTAAAAGAAGGAAGCGACTTATCCGAGGAATTCCCGATTCAAACACGTATCCGACAAGGAGACGTCGCTTCGCCATTTCTCTTCAACGTTGTGATCAACGCGAGTATCCATGAAGCATTTGATGGACAGCGCGGAGTTCGATTCGACGACAAGAACTTCGTAACCGACTTGATGTTCGCCGATGATAGCGCCGTCTTCGCCAAGACGAATGCCGAAGCAACGGACATCTTATACGAGATTACCCGCATCGCCCGGTGATACGGGTTAAAAATCAATGCGGAAAAGATGAAAGTGCTCACAACGGACGGATCGAAAGCTAGTGCTCACCACGATGGAAACCAAATCAAACAGGTTCCGATGTTCAAATATTTGGGATCCTTGGTTGAGGAAAGAAAGTGGCATCGACGGCCGACGTCCACAGCCGCGTTGGCCAGGCAACAGCAACATTCGCATATGAAAACGAATAAATATTACCATCAAAACGAAAGTGCGCTTGTACCGAACGTTGATCCTTCCGATTCTTCTTTATGCTCGAGTTGTTACTGGGAATGCAGTAGATAATACCACTTAGTTTTTGTGAACTGTTTTTATACTCGAGTTTTGTGTTGCCCTGTAATTATTTCGCCAGGAAAATTTCTTCTATCTCGCAATTGTGGAGTCTGGGCTGGACCAGCGTAAAGTAGGGACGTTTGTTGCCGCCCGTTTTTTACGCGCGCGACATCAACAGATTAAAGAAATTTGTGAGCGCGAGTGTAGTGTATACTGTATATCAAGTGAAAATCTAGGATCACCATCTTTCGAGGATAATTTAGACCTACAGGCAGACGGCGCGGCAAATGATTCCTTAACCCCTTCTCGCACTTCCGTCCTGATCGTGCTGACACCGCAACCCATATCGGTTGGTTGATGAGAATCGTTTTGGTTAAGCTGGCATAACACTGCAACAAGGCTGTTGTCCGTTATTCCCGTTGCTTATGTCACCAGCACAGTCGAACGAAAATGAAGTCATAACATCAACTCAAGCATCCCCAAACTTCTAACCTATACGACTCTCTTTTATCCTTCAAATCAAGCTTACTACTAGACATTGCATTATGGCTTGAACGACACCACAGACTGGTAGATCCCTAAGCCTACTTTTCACTTAATAAAAAACAATTGGTCTGTTCAAAAGTTCGCATCACTACAAAAATCGCCGAATGGTGTTGTCCTGATAAGAGGTAAAACAAATACAAAACAAAAATACAAAATCGTTTATTAACAAATTATTTGCGGCTGCCAGGAGCCGTCACTCTGGCATGTTACTTCAGTTGTTTGATTGTTATCACATTGAACATAGATTTTATCATCAAAAAGATACGAGCGGCCACTTACTATTACAGCATTTTCAGGTAATTTTGGTTTATTGCACGATATCCCTATAAAGAAGGTATTACACCTTAAACTGAAAACAAAACTCATTAGTTAACTTACTTGTACATCTTCCTAATATTCGAGTCCATTTCCCAGTTGTTAAGCACTGTACTTCTGCGTTTCCATGAACGACATATCCTTGCTTACACCGTAGACGGAGTCTCGCACCTGCCGTATGAGCAATGCTTATAACGTCTTCTCCGTCTTCGTAGTACATATTTAATGGCTGAGGAGGACGATCACATCGAATAGCTACAGTAAATTTCTATTTGACACTTTTTTCTACATATACATTTAAATAAACAAAACTTACTTTCGCAGGAGTAATCAATGGATGTCCATAGAAGATTAATTCCGCATTCGGAAATATAATTTCCTTCACTTTTATACGGTTGAATACAGCTGTATACTATTTTAGTTCCAGGAACAGCGAAGCTTATCTTTTCCCTCATAGTGTAGATATCATATCTTCCACCGACTTTGTCAAAAATTCTTACGATAATTCCATGTTCTGGTGGATAGGGGGCATCTTGTAGGTTGCAGCTTGTTGAAAGTTCATCTGCGGATTGTTCTAATGATCGCCTTAAATAATTTGCATACACAGGAACTGCGAGTTTTACTATAAAAGATTTCAATTTTCCTGTAATATTTTCGGTAGAGCTTTCGTCTCCTTCCGAAAGCGGCATATTACTTTGATCCCAAATTATTGTATCAATAAAGATACAGAATACAAAACGAAGAGAATCTTCCATTGTTGCTGATAATCGAATATTGTCTTCGACTGTTTCTTTTCCATAGAGAATATAGTCGAAAAATATTTCAAATGGCAATTCGTCTTTTTCTGTGATATTGTGAATATACTTTTTTAATCGATTTAATAATTGCACGTCCATATTTTGGAATTCGTCAGAGTCGGGAGGATCAAAATTTAACAAATCTCTTAAATGTAGATTTTGATTGTGATATTTACAGAATTTCGATCTTTCGTTGGTGTATAAAGGACAACCAGAAAATAAATAACTTTTTAAATTTAACCAAAAATTTTTGTCTGGTAGCTGCTTCGTTGGGAGCGTGGTTAGGACAATATTTTTAGTGGTTTTTACTGTAACTGATTTAAGTGTTGGCTCTGTTTGCAAATCTATTGCCTCTGTTGAATTCTGGGTAGTAGGATTTTCTGTCAGGTGGTTAACGATAGTAGTTGGAATTTCTGTAGAGGTTGATGTTATCGGTATAGTTTGTTTCGCTGTTGTTGCTCTTTGCGTTGGTGTTGTCCTTTGCGTTGTTGAAGTCCTTTGCGTTGTTGTTGTTGTCCTTTGTGTTGTTGATGTCTTTTGCGTAGTTGTTCTTTGCACTGTTGTTATCTTTTGCGTTGTTGTCTTTGGTGTTGTTGTCCTTTGCGTTGTTGTCCGTGGTGTTGTAGATGTCTTTTGTGTAGTTCTCTGCGTGGTTGTGGTACTTTGAGTTGTTGAAGGTGTAGGTTTCGTTTTTGGCGTGGTTGGCAATGTTGCAGTAGTTGGAAGGACTTTTGGGGTGGTTGTTGATTTTGTGGTGGTGTATACTGTATTGGGGATTATAGGAGTTGTTCTGGATTTTGCGGTTGTAGCACGTGTGGTTGCAAGAGTAGTAGTTCGTGTAGTAATAGGTAAACGTGTAGTAGTTGTTGCCAAAGTAGTTGTATAAGGACGAGAAGTAGTTTGTGTTGGTTTAGTAGTGATTGGCTTTTGAGTGGTTGCTACAATCATCGGTCGAGTAGTAGAGGATTTCGTAATTAACGAGGCTGGGGTTTTACTTGGTGTGCTAAATGTTAAATTTTGCACTGCTTTGTGCTCTCCATATGTCCCTGAAGGATTTCGGGTATCAATAGCAGGTTTTGGTGTTGCTAATTTTTTTTGGCAGAATTCTGGAATTTTTCCATCCCAAATTCCTAAAAAACGTCATATCATATCAAAACCAGTTTTACATATAGCAGTAAAAAAAATCGTACCATCGTATGTGCAAATTAAAGTTACTTCTATTGTCTGACTGTTCTGGAAGCAACTGATATCTGCAAAAGTACCAACTGGAAACTCCTCTAAATTTCTATCCAAATACCCTTTGTTATTAAGATAAAGAATCTTAGCACTCTGTTCAACTTCAATTGCTTTACATGTAATTTTACCTAAAATGTATGTGGTTTTTTAATTTATTAAAATTACAAACGATTATTAAACAAACTTTCGCATTGTGGAGCTGTACCAGACCAATTTCCATCATCAAAACATATTCGATATTGATCACCAATTAAGACATAACCCTCATCGCAAATGTACTTAGCTTGTCCGTGATAAGTAGTTCCAGTATATTCTATATATCCATTGTCTATGCCCGGTAGGTCATTACAAGTCACAACTGAAAACTGAACCAACTTAGATTTAATAATCTCAAATGGAATAATGTAAAAAAAATACTTTCACAGAATGGTTCATTTATAGACCATTGAGAGGTTCGTAGGCAGTGTCGAACTGGATTTCCTTGGAGTTTGTAACCAATTTTACATTTATAAAGTGCAGTATAGTCGACAATATTTACAAATCCATTCGATATTGTTAAGTTTGTTGGGCATTTGCCACAAAAATCAGATTTAACAACTTGAATATTGCCATGGATTGCAATTTTGAAATCAGTCCATGAATATAGGTTACCTTGATAAGGTTCACAGGTACTATAGAATTCTTGAACTTCTTTTCCAGTTATGAAGTAATTCCAAATGTCAAAGTAAGCTATGCTACCTAGGAATGATTCTGATTCACTGAATCCTCCTCCGACGTAATCCTTGTAAGAATTAAAAAGGAAGTAGAATAGTAAATTTATAGACGAAAAGGATAGAAATGTACTTGCTCTTGTCCAATTATAAATACTCCGTTTTTAGGAATGTCTTTATTCGTACTCAGATTAAATCCAGTTTGATGCAACAAGCCATCCAAGTATATTTCATAAAATCCATTTCTGCTGGTCCAAGCTGTACAAATAAAGTGCCAGTGACCATCATTTATAACCATATCCGTAACAGCATGAGCGCCATTTACATATAGTACAAAACTATTAAACACAAATAATTAAATTTTATGTTTGCAATTGTTCTACGCACTTACCCACTATAATCAGTAAATGTGACCACATTATCGTTGTCTTCTGTTGCATAAGACAGAATAGACCCATAATTGAAATTATCGTCTGTTTGAATCCAAGAACAGAATGAGATCTATCAATTTAGAGAATAGTAGTTTTGTAAATATAATTATTGTTTTTATTTACTTCTTTTAGGTCCGTTTGAGGCCCCTCTAGTTCAATATAGGAGTTTATGTCATGTTTAGGAAAGCGTAGGACGAAATCCGGTGTTATTAATATATCACACTTTTTCCCATAAAAATATGGTGGACAAATGCAACTATATTCCTCGAATTGATCTTCATCAAAATTGTTAGAAGTTCTGCCAGGTTCACGTAATGCCGCTGGCACACAGTGCCCATTATTCTTGCAGGGCTTTACATCACATGGATTATGAACTAGTGTGCAGTCGAATCCCTTCAATCCTTTCGGGCATTTGCACATATAACTGTCTCTACTAGCAGGATAATGCATAAGATCAACGCAAATAGCATTTCGATGGCATGGAAAATAGTCACACGATCTTAGATGGCACCTTTTACCGATAACACCTGGTGGACAATGGCATTGATAGCCTTCCGGTGTGTTAATGCATTTACCAGCTTCACAAGGTGAATTACTGCAATAATTAATTTGATGTTCGCAATAATCACCTTCAAATCCTTGGGTGCATTCGCATATAGCTCTACCATCTATTTCTAAGCAAGCTCCGCCATTGAGACACATGATTCGTTCACAGGATTTTTTTAGATTTTCACAAAATTTTCCAGTAAATTGTGCTGGACACTGGCATGCAATTGATGTTTGATTAAAGTAATAACAAATGCCATTATTATAACAAGGTGCTGACAAGCACAAATCAATTTTGTGCTCACAATGCGATCCTATAAATCCTTGAGTACAAATACAACTATATAAATTTCCACCAAATCTATCAGGAACGCATCTTCCAAAACTGCCACAAATTGTAGGATTTCTATAACAAGGATGAATTTCTCTGGGTAAACAATCTTCTAATTCTTTTGAGCCGCGAGAAGATAAAAATCCAGCTGGGCATGGCAAGCAAGTCGTTTCGTCGTGGAATGGCTGATACTCTCCAGGGTTGCATTTTCTGCAAAATGGCATTAAAGAGTTTGAATTTAAAATTCCCGGGCGGTCTTGACGACGAAATGATTTAGATTTTGCAACTGTTCCGGGAGGGCACAGTTCTGAAAGTAAATAATATGTGAAACGTTGATTTTATAACCATTAAGAAATCTGACCAAATTTGACCAAAAATTGAACAGTGAATACTGTGTAATTAAGTTTAAGTATGTATTGGCATTTTTTTAAATACCTTTACAATGAGAAATATGCTGTCTACCGGATCTTCTAGTAGAGAAATTTAATGGACATAGCCTACAGTTACTCTGAGCAACTTCTTCATTATAAGTACCAATTGGGCAAGCCTGACATCGATTATATGCAGCATCTTGATAAGTTCCTCGAGGACATTGCACTAAAATAAAGCGTAAATATATAAAATAATCCTAAAAATAATATTAGAACATGGAATTACAGCACAAAATTTTTCTTGAAATGCTACCATCTGGACAGCGAACAAGCTCTTCTATTTTTAACTTTTTTATATCAATCCGCAACTCTTCTAGCACGTATTTAACTCTTTCGTTTGTATTGATATTTTCTAATTCATATTTTACTTTTCGAACATTTTCGGATAGAGATTCATCTCGTTCCCAAATACCAAGTCTCTTCCCAATTCTTGTATATAATTTGATGCGAACATTTGACCGAGTCTTGGGTTTAAATTGTTGGGAATCTAGTCCATTTATATCACGTTTTATTATTTTATAGTAAGTTTTGTCCGCTACGTCGTTAGGCTCTTCATCTTCAAGGCATTGGGGCATTTCCCCTATTATATCACAATCTTCTAAGCTTTCACATAAATGTGATTTTACCTGTTGTATTAGACTATTTTGGAGCTGAAATAAATTTTCAAAGGTATCTTTCTTTGTAATTTACATAGCTTAATTTTTATTAACAATAATTTCATAGTTTTATAATTTCGTAGGAATCAGCATGTTTCTGATGTATTTGAAATGCGTTATTATAAAGCTGCAGAGACCAAAGTTTCACTATATTGATAGAGAAACCAAAATAAGATTCATATGTAGAAAGAAGAAGTTGGACATAACTAAAATGGACGAAGAAAGAACAAAAAATCACAAATATGACTTCAACCCCTGAAAACATACAGGAAATATTTAGAGAAGCAGGTGAAGAAGTCCCAGAATATGCTTAAGCGGAAAGGAAGGAATGGATCTCATATAAAACATGGAAAATGATCAAAGAAAGAAACATGTTAAGGACAAAATTATTGAATACCAAACAAGAGGAATTAGAACACGCTAAAACATTATATCGATATAAAACAAAAAAAGTCTTGCTGCAAGAAGAGATAAAAGGTAATTTTATGAAAAAATTACTAGGGAAGCACAGAATGCAGTGAATGACAATCGATATGGTCGGAAGAAACAAGACAACGGACCATGGTATTATTTAATATAAATCCACCAACCCATAGTGAAGTCAAAGAAGCAATGGTGAAACTGAAAAATAAGAAAATAGAGAGTGAAATAGAGTAGTAGCGAGCGTGTGGCGCTATATTTCTGCATACCGGCGACGGGCTGGCAAACCGTCCTGGCATTACCACATTGCCACGAGACCTACAACATAGACTCGGATAGGATTGACTACACAACGAACACCCGGATATCGTATTAAGGACCATGGTTTAAGAATTTTTTGTTGGAATGTAAGGACACTGTATCAACCTGGCAGACTTAAATTTCTACTAAACGAATTAGATAAATATAAAAGTAATCTAACAACAGTGCAAGAGGTGAGGTGAATTGGAATAGGGATCCTAGAGGAAAAACGCACAATATATTCTATAGCGGTAACGAAAAAAATCATACTTTTGGGACGGCATTCACTGTAAGAAAACAAATTAAACATGCAAGGACATACCGACCTACAATAAGACCATTCAATCTACATGACGAACCAAATGAAAACGGTATGAGACTGATCAGTTTTGCAATGAGGAATAATATGGTGATCGCAGACACAAGATTCCAGCGGAAAGATATGCATACATAAGGTAACCTGGAGATTTCCGGTTGAAAGAACGCAAAACTCATTTGATCATATATACTTATAGATGCGCGTCACTTTTCAGAAGTATTAGATGTCAGATCATATCGTGGTGTAAACATCGACTGTGACCATTATATGATTGGGACGAGAATCAGAAGCAAAATATCAACAGTAAAGGAGAGAAGAAACCACAGAGAAAGACAATTTAACTGAAATTGTGAAAAGAAGAAGAAGAACAAGAAGAATATGTAGAAGAAATAAATAGAAGAATGATAAATGCATAATCACAATGCCGAAGACATAGAAGTTAAATGGAATAACTTAAAAACCTTAATAAAAGAATCAGCATCAAATACTCTAGGATACGAACCCCGTGAAAGAAGAAGTGAATGGTTCGACAATGATTGTGCACGAGTAACGCAGGAAAAGAATGTAGCATATCAAGTAATGATACAGAAACACAGAACGAGAAATGCAGTTGAGGCATACAAAGAAAAAAGAAGGCAAGAGAAAAGAGTGCACAAGGCGAAGAAAAAGGAGTACTGGGAAAACGAAATGTCAAAAATAGAAGAAGCGAACAACTGAAACAATGGCAGGAAACTATATAAAAAAGTAAATGAGCAACGAGTCGATTTAAAGATCAGAATAGCAATGTGCAAAAATAAAGATGGGGAGATCCTAAGTACCAAAGAACTAGTTCTAACCACATGGTGTGAACACTTCAAAGAACTGCTAGCCGGAGATGAGGATCAAAGCGTAAAAGCAAACATGGAACTAGTAAAAGAACTAGCGGGAGACATGCCTATATTAGAAAACGTACAAGATGCAGTGAAAAACTAAAAAACAACAGATCTCCGGGTAAAGATAACATTCAAGCGGAGCTATTATAGCAAGGAGGTGAAAACGTAATATTAAGCCTGCATGATATCTTAACGCTAATATGGACCCAGAGACAAATACCATCGGAACGGAGCGAGGGCGTTGGGTGCTCTATACATAAAAAAGGAGATCAGCTAAACTGCCGTAACTATAGAAGCATCACTTTACTGAACGTAGCATGTAAAGTATTATCAAATATTTTATACGTTAAACTGCAGCCTTACGCAGAAGCAGCTCTAAAAAATTATCAATGCGGCTTCCGTTCCGGAACATCTACTACAGACCATATTTTTAACCTTAGGCAGGTCCTAGAGAAGGCAAATGAATTTAACATAAAAAACCCCTTGAATGGAATCCACAGGGAAGTAGAAGTGTTGGGAGACCGAAAAATACCTGGAGAAGAACAGAAATAAAAAAAATCTAAAATTTTGATAAGACCTGGATTGAAGCCCTGAGAATTGCTCAAAACAGAGTCCGATTGAGATGCTTTGTGGAAGATCTGTGCTCCCTAGTGGAGTAAAAAAAGATAATAACTAATATTATAAACGGAATAAAGTAGTATTTCTCCCTAAACTATTGCTATCGTTCCTATGTAAGAAGATAAAATTGCTTAAAATTGCTAAAAGTATTATTGCAGGTAAAAGCAAAAACACAAAATACAAATTTTTATACCATACTTACATCTTCTTGAAGATCTTTTCTACTGCAAAAGGGTCCCTCCGATTCCAAAGAAACAGTTAAAATTTGTTCAATGTTATCCGGTAAATTTACAACTAAAATGCATTCGATTATAACAGTTTTGTAAAAATATGTTTATTTCTTACTTGTACAATCTGGAATCGTTTCATATTTCCATTCAGGAGCTTCGTTAACGCAAACCAACCGATAATTATCAACAATTTTTTCATCGATTTCATCAAAAATAGCAAAACCACTATTACAGCTAATCTGACACCAAGTATGACTTAAATTTCTAGCACAGAAGCTGTACCCGTTAATTGGTGAGGGTAGAGGCTCACATCGAAGCTCTGAAGAAAAGGATTTATTAATTTTTGAATATAAAAGATTTAATCAATGGCCCTTATTCTGGTTGTCACTTATGGTGAAAAATGGCGAAGTGAGACAAAAATGCTATTATGGTTCTCTAAAAAAGTAACATTTCAGTGAGGTAAGGCGCAGTTGTCACTGATATCGAGAAACGACGAATTCAGTGACAATTGTTCTCACTTGATGTATGAGATTTTTCTTATTTGATATTTAAAGGTGACATTTCTCACTATGGTGAAGTGACAACCAGAATAAAGGCCAATATGTACCTTTAACCGTTATATTTAATATGCATGTTCTAGTGTTGTTAAAAACATCTGATGCAGTATAAATAGCTTGATAACTTCCCAATGAAATATATCCAGGTGCTAAAGATTTCGTTACTAAAACATCCATTTCAGAGTTGTCATAAAATATTGGCTCATCCCACTCTACAAATTTATCTGTTTGTGATGCGTTAGGATTTGTTGAAATATAAAAGACATCAGGATCAAAGCAATTCTCTACACTAGGCGGAGTCTTATCAATAACTGAAATAAGAAATGTGCATTCGGCTGTATTTGCGAAGGAATCACTTGCGATGTAAGTAAAATTATGCTCTCCAATAACAAGTTTTATTCCCAAGGATTCATTTAGCGCTGGTTGTAACCAAGATGTTGTATTCATTCCAGAGGTGTCTGTTGCAAAGAATTTATATATTTAGATTAATATTTATTTTAAAAATTATCAGTTCATACCGACCAGTTACATTCAGTGGTGAAGGCATGTTTTTGATAATAAAGAACTTTTCGTCTTGTACTACTGTGACGTTGAAGTTCTGTGGACATGTAATATTCGGTGGAGTTGTGTCTAAACAGAAACGTTTATATTTTACATGTTTCTTTTAAATCTTACACGATTTTTTTTACCAACACATTTTGGTATGTTTGCTTTGTCTGACCAAACGCCAATTTTTTTGCCACCACAAGTTTTTACAGCAAGACCTTTTACCGAGAATCCTTCAGGACAAACTAGAGTGCAATTAGTGCCAAATGGTGTTTTCTTTTCTGTGCAGTCACTTATTTCATAATATCCAAAGCTAGGCTTTTGCAAAGGGGGACAGAGTATTTCTGTTATAATTTTTGTTAATATTAAATTTCTTTTACTATAATCTAAAAAATTACGTCTGCATGTTGTTTGAAGTCCATCCCATTTCGCTAAGGGTAAGCAATTTCTTGACTTAGATCCAATTAAATAATATCCTGGACCACATTTATATGAACACTCAGTATCTGTAGGCATTATTTCTGTTACTCTTTTACTATCATCTTCATAAAATTCCATAAAAGTTTCATTTCGTGTTGAGTAATCATAAAAGAGATCTAGATCTTCGTTTACGCAAACTAACACACCATAATATGGTACTTTTAAGCTGGGGCAAGTTTTTACTAGTGAAGTCAGATAAATTATTTTAAATTTGAAATAATTAGATATTAAAGCCTACAGACACAAGTCACATCAACACCAGACCAAGTTCCGTTTTCTTGGCATAGTCTGAGACTAGTTCCAATTAAATCAAAGCCGGACTTGCAACGTATTCCACAGGCTGCATTCAAAACATTCACACACGCCGATGTCGCCTGTTTTACAATGTAACCATTTTGTGGTGGAAGTAGTTTATTGCATGTTACACCTAAAATAAGTAATATAAAGCAATAATACACATGCTCTTGATCGAAAAGTATATTCATCGAATATTACCTACACATCGATTGTTTTTGTTCTTTCTAAATCCTCTTTTGCACATACATTGATCTACACCTATGGCAGGATAATCTGTTGTCATGTGATTTATATCTGGACAAGGGCGGCACATTCTTGTGATGTGCCAGTAAGTTCCATTCGGGCAAGCTAAAATAAAAGTAAACAAATAGAATACGAATGTTTTTATCATTATAATTAAGCTTATTACGATAACATTCCTCCTTTAATCCAGATCCATAATAGCCTGGCTGACAAATACAGACATAATGGCCAGATGATACACCACATGTACAGTCTGCTTTGCTATCGCAGCAGTCTCCGCTAAGGTGGAAATGGCTTTTTATATTCAATACAAATTTTTGTTAATTGAAGTACTTAGAAGTTGTATTTCCATTATCAGTTTGATTGCAAAGATTTGAACATCTTTTACTATTTTGTAGTATTAGATTATTTCCTGATTTGTAATCTTGAATAAATTATTAGAATGTGGGCGAATGATTAAAATTTGATGTTAGAATTGCAGCACAAGCAGAGAATTAAGTTGAAATGTTTTTTTTGTATAGGACCTACTTTATGAATTGTTTTCTCTAAAGCACCAAAAAGAATCCATTGGTCTGAGTCATCCCATAAATATTTGGCGTTTGGTTTATACTTTACTTATTTAAATAATTAAGATACAATCCAAAATGTATTCTCCATAATTTTCTACAATGCAATCTGGTAGAGTTTCAAAATTTACTTGGCCGTTATGAAACATACTCCTCAAATACCATTCTGATATGTTCTATTGAATCCATAGTGTTTCCATCCAGACTGCCGAATAAATGACAATGCGATGATGCAATGTTCGGTGAATATGGTGTATGTGACATCGTATTCCATTCAAACTCTTCCAGGTTTTGTAAAGTCGTTATTGCTGTATGTTACCGAGAGTTGTCTTTATAAAAGAACACGTTGACCTCGTATGCCTCTTTGGCTATCGTCTGGTTAGGGCTTAAAAGCTCATAGTTGATTAAGCCCTTCATATCGCACCAAAAATAAAGCACCACCTTACTTTGGTAACGACCTGCTTTAGCCTGGAATTCCGTGTGTTTTATTTGTATACCATGCATGCTCTTGCATTTGAAAAAACCGCATTATTTATGGGATGACACGTAAATGATAAACGTAAAACGTAAATGTTTAATAAATTCAACGCCCGACTAGGTGTAACATTTCTTCTAAAATCTTTGCCTGTGTTAAATATCCCTGCAGGGTTTAAAATAGCGAAAGTTTAATTTACCTGAATGCAAGGCTCGCCTCGCAAGACTTTCAAACTGCGAAAAAGTGTCAAGTAGAAAGCTGTAAGACTCTTTAGGAGAGCTTGAAATATTTTGCAACTCTCCAGAATTTCCAGACTGAATACCTTAAAAATATAATTAGTTTTCAATAACTCCCATTACTTCTACTCACCTATTGTAAAAATTGTTATATCATCTCTTTTAAGTTCTTCGGCCATAGGAACCGGATTTCTGCCATTTGAAAATCCATCAGTAACTAGAAAAATGTATTTTCGGCTGTTTGGTCTGCTCTTTTCAAATATTTCCTAGAACAAGTATGTTTTATATACATATTATTAAAATATTTAAATTGTAAATAACCTTCGCTTCCTTTAATGCACCGTAAGTAAATGTTCCACCGCCAACGAAATTTATTAGTGGAACATCATCGTTAAGCAATTTACATTTATCATCTTCTTCTGATGAGTTGGAAATTTGATCCACATGCCGAAGCTAAAAGATACATTCTAAATAAATACACATGTAGAAAATGTTTGATTGAATTTAACCGATAGATGACTTAGGTTTATAATTTAGTAATTGTTAATTACATAGGGTAATGTAGATGGCAGGTGATATTTTGCCTTTACTTTTAAAACAAAAAGGAATCGATGAATTTGACAAATATGTGAAATTAAGATAACAATTCCCGGGTAATTATTTCTTTTGACAGGTTAGGGTTACGAGGGTTCGGGGGTGTTGAAGAAGGTGGCGATAAACCTTGCGTTTGAACTCTTGGATGTTGCAGGACCTCGGAAATACTAACTGCGAGAGATTATTCCACAGTCGAGTTGTTCTATTTAGAAACGAATTGCTATCTTGTTGAGTGCGCGAAAAGATGAGTTGCAGGTGGTGGGAGTGAGATGAGTGGGCTAATCTGATGTTGCGGGTATAAGATTGCTGTGCAGGCAGGAGAGCGTTTATTTCGATGGGACAGTCACTAGCGATAAAATTTTGTCAGTGCTGCTACATTCCTACTGTGGCTCAAGGTGTCGATGGTGGAGCAAACGGTGTCGTCATCGATTAATTTAAGGCCCTTTTTTGTACTATATCTAACCACGCCAAGGTGGTCCTATCTATCTTCTTCTATATAAATATAATTGGAGTCATTTTCTAACCTCATATGGTTATTTGTGTGGAATTAAAACGAAATTAAGTATTTTAAAAATTTTGTCTGTCTGTCGGGCTAATCTCGGAAACGACTAATCGGATTGCGATAGGATTTTTACTGGAAGATTCACTATTTTCTTGGGCATGTTTTAGGCATTTTTTACTCGGATCCGACTATCGAATCCGATTATCGTGTCCGACTACCGGATTAGACCGAAAAATTGAACCGATAGTTGAAGGAAAGCGAGTGAACACTTTTTTTATCATTCCAATTGTAGACCTCAAAGTGCCGATATATATATTTAGGTTCGCCTGAGTAAATCTTGCTCCTACTATATGAAGCCTTTTTCTTTTTGGTGCGATTTTCGTGGTTAGGGTTTCCTATAGTCCGATCAATATTTACTTAGGCGACAATGGATATTTAAATATAGTTCTTTGAGGTCTGCAATTGGAATGAAATTATAACTTGCAGACCGACAGAGCACAGAGATCGGCGATCGCCATAATGAACCAACTACAAATGAAGTCTCTTTTTGCTATTGGTAGATCACAATATGATAACCGGGACATAATACTTCATAGAAAGGATAACAAATTGCAACGAATCACATAGACTTATTTATCATATGATGCACTGCAATATCCTTTAATATTTGTTTATGGTCAAGACGGATATAATTTTACTGTCTCTCAAGTCAATCCCAGTACACGGCAGCACAATTTTAATAACAAAGTTATGATATTCTAATGATATTCTAATTGATATTCTAATTTTATGGAATTATGGTTCGAGAAAATGAACCCAATCATTTGCATTGTTATAAGCAATTATTAGCTTCCCAGTTTATAGGGAAGTTATTGTAATCGGTCCGAAAATCGAAATCGTAATTTTCAACGAGCCAACAAAGATATCGACTACGTTGAGGTGCCGATCGAAGCGTATTAACCGAAATATGATCTGAAAAGATTTTCATAAAATTCGGTCGAGTCGTTTTTTTGTTTAAACAAAATGTCTACAATGTTAATCAAAAGGGTGACGTCAAAATAAAACGTTTTAAGCGTTTTGAAATAAAACACTTTCAAAAGCTGAGATTTGCAGTGGTATCTCTTAGAAAAATCAGAAAAAGTGATCGATCATTTTTAAAAGACAAAATATATTCCTTTGAAACCATGACAAACCATAATCATTCTAAAAATTCCATCTGCCGTTCTAACTATTGAATGAGTGCAACAGACTAGTTCCTTGACTAATAGTTAATAAAATCAGAGAATTTATGGCTAGGCTGGTCTCACACTGCAGCCGATTCGGCCGAATTTTTTACGGCCGTAAACGGACGAATTTTTAAAACAATTATTTTGCTATTCTCATTCGCGCATTACACCCGTTGTTTTCGGCCGTTGACGTACGTAGGTTTCATCCGATCAGATTTGTTTGATTATTCGGCCCAAATGGATAGCGAAAAGTTGATAATGGAAGTGCGCTCCCATAGAAATGTTTATTAGTCTTCCTTTTATTTTACTTATGATATTTTTATATGTGTGCCGATTTCAGGTGGAACAACTAGCATTTAAGATGAAAACTAACCCTAAACTTCGGCCGAATTTAAAGTTGAAATTCGGTTGAATAAGGCCGTAAAAAATTCGGCCAAATACGGCCTAATAAATTGGGCCGAATCTGCTGCAGCGTGAGACCAGCCTAATAATGATCCCAAACTGTGAAATAATACATTCGGACCATCCATTCAGGAAAGTTTAATTTAATTAGTGTTTACGCGCATAATTTACATGTTGTAGCTTTTTTTTAAATTTTGATTAAATTCAAACGTTTATCATTATTATTCGACATTTTTTTATTTTGCAAAATACAGCGATAGGAAATTCTATTATCAAAAAAATAAGGCGAAGAATTTTTGGTAATAACAATTCACCACACAACATTAAATTTTCACTATTTTTTCACTCTTAAGATAACAAACAAAAGCAGAGCTTTAAAGAATATAATGTAATTTTTAATAAAAATAAAGAAAGAAAAAACACCAACCACTTTAGTTTGTGAACTAAATGTAATAATAGCAACTCTTGTGTAGTTATAACTGACATCAAAATCACTAAGTAACTTCTTTACAAACTTCAATTCACTTAAAAAATTCAATTTTCCAACACTAGAACTTGAATCAATTAGAAATATAACGTCGATTAATTTATTTCTATTATGTTTCATATTTTCAACACTTTTTCTAAACATCTCACTAATATCATTTACATTTGATTTAAAGACGGAATTTTCTAAATTTAAAATACTTTTATCGAAAACTGGTGATATCAATTTTTGTTCGACATCCGGACTTATAATTTGATTTTCTTCACTTTCAATAGTTTGTAACAATACCGGATTGAAATTTTGTGAAACACATAACGATATTAAACAGGAAATAAACAGAATAAATTTAATGAAATCTTGCATTTTTGGAAAAAAGCGCAGTTTGTACTCGTTAACCTGTATACACTATGGGACTTCCGGATAGACTGTATTTCTAAAATTTTAAAACGGCCATTTGCCTGCTTATCAAAAAGCGAGAGTATATCAGAAAGCAGATAACTTTTTAACCTCTAGTATTGTTAAGCAAAACCACAAACTTGAACTGAATCGTCCCACATTTGTATACAATTTGTCTAGGATCCAAATGCAATCGTCATTTGTGGTTTTGCTTGATTTGGTTATCACAATTCACTATTAGGTCAGTGGAGATTATGGAATGGAATGGCTGCAAAAAATCTCTTCCTGTATTCCGGCTGATTTCATAAATGAGTAACATTTATTTAATTCATTTTATTTTAAGATTAAACCAGTTCGGGGGTTTCTTATCGCAATTCCTTTTGGTAATTGTTAAATAATTAAATTTTAAATTAAATAGCTGACCCCCGGCTTGACCATTATCATCTCGTTGGGCATTTAGAATTAAAATCATTCTAGTCTTATTTAAAATATACATAATCAAGATTAAAATTTCGGTAGCCTTTGGTTTTATTAGTGATCTGATTTAATTTAGCATGAACAGAGTTGAAACAAAATTATTCAATTATTAATCTGTAAAAGATTAATAATCCATCCCGGTTTTTATAAGTAATTTTACCTTGGAGACATTAATATTCCATCCTGAGCCCTAAGCGGAACTGTGGTATCCTATTATTAACCGGTTAAGCCGGCGGGATGCCTTATTAGGGCATAGGGCTACCATAGGAAAAAAAAAATACTCTCAATTACTTGAACGTTTCCTATGTACTTGAAGTAAATATTTCAAGTACATTTCGTAAGTAATTGATAAGTACTTTGAATATTGTCAACTCAGAACTTGAACCTATATCATTGATATGATACAAGTATCCGAAATGCGTTTCAACGGCTTTAAGTGTTTTAAAACGTTCCTCGAGAGCATTTATGGCGACGTCCAGCACGAAATAATAAACTTCGATTCGAAAATTATCGGCTGCGGCCGTATTTGGTTTCTCGAGTCGATGGATCGACTCGACAAAAAAAGCTTCTCGATTTTCTCTAAGTTTCATATTTGGCATTACGACCAAATCGACAGATAAGCGCTGCCATACAAAACCATCAAATTGTGTGATATTACTCCAAGTGCAGCAAACCACGTATTTTAATTAAAATAGAAATTGTTAAAAGTTTATTGTATGCATAAATTTAGCTTTTTAATAAACGTCAAACGTCTTTATCGACACGTAAAGAGACGACAACGTTGTCGATATCGTGTTGCCAAATGCCAATTTTCATTTATCGACAGAAGTCGATATCGACGCGAGAAACCAAATACGGCCCCTGGATCGGCAGTAGGCTCGTCGCGACCTTCATAGCTGAAATGCTGAGAGCGTCGATGGCGGCGTACTTGATCTGCCGGTTGGAACTCTGCTGGAATTCCCGATAGCGACAGCTTTTGCATATCGTACGGCGTCGGCGCTTCGGCATGTGGATCGCGCATATTTACGAAATGGTCTCGGATTACGCCTATTCCCTCTATAGCTTTGGCGATATCCATATGTACTGACTGTAGACATTTTGTCACCTTGTCGATGTGTACCAAGATATCGTTCCAAATTACGGTCGAAATCACATATTTAAAAGTTTGTAATTTGCGAGCGAGACCGAAAGTAGACATTACGCATTCGAAGGATAATGTACGGTATCGACTCTAGAAGGTTTCTATTCCCTAAATGCCTTGTCTTTTGGCGGCTGTCGTCGCCCATTTAAATTGAGATGTCGCCCTTGCCGTCGGCACAGCATATTTATAAAATACATATATTGTAAAAATTGTACAATTATATATTGAAAATGCTGCCCTTCCCAAGTGCCGCCCAGTGCAAATGCACAGTCTGCACATATGGATGGCGCGGCACTGGGTGTCACCCTTAATACGACCAGCCCGTGTAGTAGTAAGCTTAGCTCGAAGGATAGGAAAGGGTAATGGGAGTCTGGTGGCTTTGTAAGCTGTGTGCAACGTTAAATTTCTCGGGTTCACGTTAACGAAAATGAACTTTCTTTTTTTTAATTAAAGGTCCCAAAATTGTCTACCAGATCTGATAAAAATTTTTTTAATGACATTCCAAAGGTGGCATGGAGACATACATTTTGAAAAAAGAAATTTTCATTTTGGAGTTAATGGCAAAATGGCGGGCATTTCAAATTTTAGATAACAAATGCAATTTTGGCGAACGGGTTCAGTATTTTGACACCAATTTTTCAGTCTTTTTATAATATCAAAAAGTATATTTTTTGAAAGTTTGATGCAGATTGGTCTAGTTGACGGTCTTGGGCACTAAAATGAAAAAAATGCTGTTTTTTCTCGTTTTTTCAGTTATGAATGTACTTCAGAGACTTGAGGATTTATTGGAAATTTTACTACGAAGAGACTGGTATTTAGTTTGCCCCGATCCAACTTATAGAACCGGAGTAATTCACATTTTAATCTCGAAAACGTGGTAAAAAAACTTTAATTGTTTATAAAAAGAGTAGCGTAAGTTTTTCGAGGTCCAAAACTTAGGAATATACTCCTGGTAATATCCCAAACAGGATAAATTTTGCTGTTACCAGACTGTGCAAATTAAAATGATCAGCCTTATTCTCGTTGTCGAGTGACGTGACAGATGTCGCTTCGACCTTAAATTGGTATTCTCATTGTCAATCTAAAAGACTCCTGGCGTCTAGATCTACCAACGTCCAATTCTAATTGTCGCAGGGTGGTGTGTGAAGTGATATTTCCCTCGATACGTTTGTAGGTATCGACAGTTTCATTGCATCGCTTCCCTCGTAATCACCTCACTCGCCAATGAGAATAACCACCGGTTTTTTACTGCACTATATGGCATTTGCAACTTCTTCTATTGTAGGTTCTGCTCATCGTTTTCTGGGCATCTGTACCTCTGTTGTTTGTTTCTTCCTGTCTTATGTCCATGTTCTCTTTGAAGAAGTCTCTAAAGTATTTCTCCCACATTATTCAACCATACTGTCAGCTATAGTACCACCCTCGCTTCCTACCATGATTTAGGTGGATTTATATCCTTTCTTTATCATGTTTACTTCTTTGCAGATACTCCGAGGGTCGTTATTACTATAGCTTTGGTTAATTGCACTAATTATATTCCTGAAGTAGTCTCGCCCTTTTTCTTCATTAATAACTTTTTCGTATCCCTTCGAGCTGTTAGTGTTGCCATTTCTTATAAATCTGGTCGCTAGTTTTTTCGCCCCATTTTCCCAAGAAGTCATCATATTTGCTCTCTGTAAGTCCTTACATCCATTATTCCACTACCATGTCTAGTATTAACTAGAAATGGTCAATTTGATTATTGTATTTGCAGAAACTATGCCTTATTCTATTTTTGATACCACCATATACAAACAAATCAATTCAAACAAAACGTGAAACCTTAACTTCCAAAATACCATAATGATAAATTTATAATAAAATGGTTGGGTTAAATTTTTTCATCCATTTAATTTTATCACCAATGGATTAATCATAATCAATATATTTATAAAAAAAAACAATTTTAACATAGCAAAACTAACTAAAGAATTATCTATTAAAAAAATTTGTTTAATCATTAAAAATTAAGTTTCATAAAATCCTGGATTTATGAACAATGTTTTATTAAAACCAAAATTGGAATAACTTGGAGTTTGCAGTCGTTTATCAGACGTTCTAATTTCTAATGTTTGTTCACCAACCATTTTTAAAAGATCCTCAACATTTGTATCGTGTGCATGCTGGGCCCATATCTCGCATAGTTTTTGAACATACCAGGATCCAGTATCATCTCGATGTGTTTGAAAACCAGGAACGGTACCATAACAAATGAGCATATCAGAATAAGTAGGAATGTTATTTGGCAAATTAACATATTTCGTAATGTGATCAGTCTCAACTTGTTTTTTTAGAGCAGGTTGCAAGTGAACTCCTCTATCAGAAATTCCACCTCTAGAAATTTATAAACAAAAAAATTAATTAAATATTTAAAATTTATAAAATAAAAACTAACTTACCTGCAAAATGGAAATATAAAAATTTTTGGCTTTCCTCTTAAATTGGGGCAAGAATCATTTGTAAATTTATCTAGAACGTTATTAAGCTCTTCAACAGCACCATCAGAAAATTCAACTCGATCAATTCCCTGCTCCATATTACCATGAGAAGTTATCGCCAATACAAAACAATCGGCCGAGCGCACATGTACTGAATCTAATAATTGATCCAGAAGATTATAAAAATGACTTTGGGACAGATTCTCATAATAAAACACAAGAAATCCTAATTCTCTAAATAAATGCACAAGAGCGCTGCCATCAACCTGTGCTCCTTTTCGTGTTGTATTCGTTTCAAATAGTATATTGTTAGCCATAAAAAATACACCACGATTTTGGCCACTCATTGGATAGTTTGAGACCTTTGGATTATGGTGTATTTTTGTGGATTTTTTTACTTCAAAATCATGGAATACAGGCTTATTGTAAATTTCTAATGCTATTGCATTGTTTCCATTTGTATCAATTGTGTCCATGGCTGTTGTTGAAAGTTCCTCTGCTCGTTGATGATTACTTATGGCAACATTTTGTTGTTTGAAATTTATACCTTTTTCGTTTACTATACTTTTAAATACATTATGATATTCTGGCAGATTGAGTGTTTTTACGGCTTGGTGGAATTGCTTGACAGAACAGAGATTTGCAAACTGGTTAAATGCAGTTGGACCACGGTGTGTAATCTTTTCAATAAGTTGCTTATGTTTTGCACGTTCATTTAAGCCAGGTCTATTCTATAACAAACAAAAAAGCTATGCATTATGTTATTTTGTTGCAATTGCTACAGTAACTTACTTCAATATTTTGTCGCATTATTTTTGATAAAATTCCACACTCCACACAACCATTTATTAGTATTTTGTAATCGGTTTGTTCTACAAGTTTTTCTATATTGTCTAGAATTAATTTTCTGTGTCTTTGCTCCATATTTTTTATAATTTATTTTAATTTTTTATTCTGAAATATAAAAAAAAAATTTATTAACAAATTCTAAGTTATTTGAACAATTTAAATTAGAAATTCCTAGCTATTTTTTAAAAGGGACGAGGGATAGTTAAATTATCTTACTGTTTATATTTGGAATGTATAATTTATGGGAGATCTTTATAGGCCAGTCAAATTAGATTTTTTCGTGCCAACCTAGCCATCCGAAAGGATAAAGGAGTCTATAATTATGTAAGTGGTCTAAGTCAAATATTCTTAAAATGTTCCTGAAAAACTGAACTCACGCTGGTATATTCTGGTGGCCCAAGACGGGTTGCAGCGATCCTCCAGTGCAGCAAACTGCAACGGCTTGCTTGCTTCCTCATTACCGGAGATATGCGGACCTGAACCACAGCCGCGATGGAGGCAATCATTGGAGTGACCCCATTGCATATGGAAATCCACCGCCATAAGTACCTTGCGACTTCAGATCTCATGGAACTGGCTCTATACAGTCAAAGAACACAGGTACTGTGTTTCCATGAGCCAGGGTAGAATTCTCGTTAAGTAAACAGAGCTTTTTCTCTCAAGATCACTCGATAACGTTTCCATAGCAGTTCTGGGTTGAACTGACAGATAAATAATTTTACATTTGGGCCAAAAACAGTTTTTCAGTTTATATAAAAATTTTTCATACGAACAAAATGAGGCCAGTTAGATATCAGTACGTAAACAAATAAAGAACTTATTGTAAAAAAAACCGTAATGAAACTCGCGGAAAATATAGTCCTTGGGGAGTGTAACGTTTTTGAAAATTTGCAATATAAAAAAATAAATAAACACGTTTTTTTTCGAAAAAAGACCTTTGTTGTCGAATGCGATTAGCTCACAGCCATCAGCACCTCCACCTACATACAGAAACGATTTTGGGCTTAAGAGTTCGAAGGGTTGTGCTAATAGTTGTGCTTTTGTGCGCACATTGCTACTTCATTAGAAACATGCAAAAAAATGGCCCACAAAATTTCGATTACCATGCATGTGGTAGCTTTTCAGTTGTTTTTGAAACTACTAGTCAACTTAAATGACATCAAAAATACAGTTGGACTGTAGGGTATAAGAGTGAGCCGGGCATGCTGGGCTTGTGCGGCAAAAGATTGTCGTGTAGGCAGAAGGTCGATAATTTCAGTGGAACAATCGCTAAAATAAGAGACTTTAAATGTAAACAATGAACCAATATCTTATTCCATTCGTCTTTTTTTGATAATTTATGCTTTATAGATAAATTTATTATAAATTTCTGTAAGAGCGTAGATACTACCATATTCTTTGTTAAACTATAAAACAATCAGCTAAAAAACAAAAACAACTTATTTATTATAATTTCTTTTACAACTTTACCTTATAAGGACATATTCTATGGTTCATTAAGTAACATGAAATTTCCACAAACCAACTAATAAATATGATTCTGTAAACGCCAAGGTAATAACCCACTTGAGATCAACAAAATTCTCTTCGATTCTATCAGAAAAATGAAATTACTCACAGATTCTCAAGAAAATCTGATACTGATAAGAGTCGTCTTTACGTATTAACACGCAGATCTTACCTCTTGTTCTCGATTTGGGGAAAATTATTTTTTTGTAATCTACTCTCGATCCTTTTTTCTATTTCACAATGCTAATCACGGTGTAAATAACTTGTAAACTCAGAAAGCTAGCACCGACAGCGCACCTTATTAGTCAGCTAGCAAGTATTCCGTGAACTGTCAGATTTTTATTAACTTGTCATATATCTTGTTCTTTTCAACATTTCTTGTGCTTCAGATGGTGGTGTACTGCGAATATGGATGGAATCATATACAAGAATTCCGCTACATTTCCTCTTTTTTGGGTTTACCGTTAGTTGCATGCATCCGTTTGTAGCAAATATCATTTAATCTAAAGATGGAGTTTTATAAATATTTTTTAGTTATTTTTTTAGTAAAGTTTGAAACATATATTATGAAATTTTGGATGTAATTTATTGTATAAAATGTTATAATTTCGGTAAATATATAGCAAAGTGTTACCCACCTCCGATTTTTTTCAAATTTTTTTTTTATATGTATTTTGGCCTGTAGAATCCATTTTTCGAAAAATAAATTGTCGCTCGCTTACCGTTTTCGAGTAATAAATTTTTATAGTTGTGTAAAATCGGTTTGCAGAAAAGTGATAACCGCCATATTGAAAACACTTATTTAGAACCCGAAGGGGGTTCATCGGGTGATTATTGATACGTTAACCTTAGAACGGGGGGTATGGGGGGCGGAGCCCCCCAAAATCGAAAAGCTAAATTCAAAAAGGGGGGTATGGGGGGCGGAGCCCCCCAAAATCGAAAAGCTAAATTCAAAAAGGGGGGTATGGGGGGCGGAGCCCCCCAAAATCGAAAGAGGAAATCTTAAAAGGGGGGTATGGGGGGCGGAGCCCCCCAAACGGGGGGATGGGGGGCAGAGCCCCCATTCCATAAAAAGTGTACTTAATTTTCCAATTGCACCTTTTGTTTTAGAAGAACATATAGGATGATTTGTTGAACGTTCGACACCAGTGCTAATTTCACGATTTTGCTGGATCCTTGCGCAGGTAGACCAATGCTAAGATTCGCCTGAGGAGCTCCTAATTTTAGAAGAGCCAAAAGGAGGTTTAGTTGTTTTACTTCCAACATTAGTGTTCATTTCACGATTTTGGTGGATCCTTGCGCATGTAATGTTGGAAGTAAAACAACTAAACCTCCTTTTGGCTCTTCTAAAATTAGGAGCTCCTCAGGCGAATCTTAGCATTGGTCTACCTGCGCAAGGATCCAACAAAATCGTGAAAGTAACACTAATGTTGCAAGTAAAACTGCAAATCATATTGTATGTTCTGCTAAAAGAAAAGGTGCAATAGAAAAATTAAGTACTCTTTTTATGGAATGGGGGCTCTGCCCCCCATCCCCCCGTTTTTGGGGGGCTACCGCCCCCCATACCCCCCGTTTTAGGGTATAAGTTTTCGATTTTGGGGGGCTACCGCCCCCCATACCCCCCGTTTTAAGGTTAAATTTTTGGATTTTGGGGGGCTGCCGCCCCCCATACCCCCTCCTCTTACAAGTACCCATTATAATTTTGGAGGGTTTTACTACCCATACCCCCTCCGCCAGTTAAATAAGTGTTTTCAATATGGCGGTTATCACTTTTCTGCTAACCGAATTTTCCCAACTTTAAAAATTAATAACTTGAAAACGGTAAATGAGCGCCAATTTATTTTTCGAAAAATGGATTCTACAGGCCAAAATACATATAAAAAAAAAATTTCAAAAAAATCGGAGGTGGGTAACACTTTGCTATATATTTACCATAATTTCTTCAAATTAGTCTTGCAAATTTTGAATATTGATAATTATTAGATGTCTGCATTAAGCAGCATTATCATGGGCATGCTGAATTGTAAATGCTATTAACATTATTTATTTAGCCACACAAGGCACACGTAAGCTGCAGATCTTTTAACCAGTCCTTTATAGTAGAAATTATTGAATAAACAATAACAACTTTGGTATATTATAAGTTAATAAATTCTACAGAAAACTTACGCTTGTATTGTGTATGTAGTCAGTGGGATTTATTTTATTAATAAGGATCTACAGTATTGGCCAATACTAATGGTGTGGCCACACTACGCGGTCTTGGGTCGTACGCGCTTTTGCCTTTTTTTTTCATATGGAGTTTTATGGCTTTTTTACGACTTTTTTACGACTTTGTCCATGGTAAAGGCCGTGCGGCCAAACAACGCGGACAAAAGGCTGTGGTTAAAAAGGTACATTGTGCGTCCACACACTATGAGCTTTTCAAAAGCGCGTACGCCGTTTCAAAGGAGAATTGATTTTTTCTCACTCATGACTCAGAAAATTAAAAGATCACGCGCGCTTTTGGCTGGTCGTACGACCAAAAGCGCGTGGATTCTAAGTCCGCGTAGTGAGGACGGGCTTTAAAGGCTTTTGAAAAGCTCATAGTGTGTGGACGCACAATGTACCTTTTTAACCACAGCCTTTTGTCCGCGTTGTTTGGCCGCACGGCCTTTACCATGGACAAAGTCGTAAAAAAGTCTTAAAAAAGTCATAAAACTCTATATGAAAAAAAAGGCAAAAGCGCGTACGACCCAAGACCGCGTAGTGCGGCCACACCATAAAGGCCCGTCCTCACTACGCGGACTTAGAATCCACGCGCTTTTGGTCGTACGGCCAGCCAAAAGCGCGCGTGATCTTTTAATTTTCTGAGTCATGAGTGAGAAAAAATCAATTCTCATTTGAAACGGCGTACGCGCTTTTGAAAAGCTCATAGTGTGTGGACGCACAATGTACCTTTTTAAGCACTGCCTTTTGTCCGCGTTGTTTGGCCGCACGGCCTTTACCATGGACAAAGTCGTAAAAAAGTCATAAAACTCTATATGAAAAAAAAAGGCAAAAGCGCGTACGACCCAAGACCGCGTAGTGTGGTCCCACCATAAGGCGAGAAACACAATTGGAGCTTTTCTGCCAGCTTGAGCTTTTGGCATATGGAAAACCACGTGCATAGTCAGAGTTTATTTTAATTTACTATAAATTTTTTATTTTACTATAAATTTATTTTTTTTTTTATTTTACTATAAGTTTATTTATTTTACTATAAATTTTCTAATTTTACATAAAGAAATTGAGAATCTCCAATACTACATGACGTAAATGTTGATTACATGAATGTGACCTATATTTTAAACAATGTTGTGTATTTTCTAAATCGTTTATGTAGGAAAATTACTGTATTTCTTAGTATATTTATCAATGTTATGTACTGAACTTTGTACTGTAATTTTACAGTAAGAGGCGTAATTTTAGAACTTATATTTATATTGCAAATTTACAAAACAACTTGTGAATAAAACTTCCAGTATTTTTTTTGTAAAATTACCATAGAAATTTTTTACAGTGTAAATATATCCAGAACACTACTACTCTATTTCATCTACCTTGCATCAATAATAGCAACATGGGACCAATAATATGCGCTGGGTTAATTTAACCCAACAAAACATAGGAAAGTCTGTCGAAGAACTGTTGGCCCCTTATATGAAGGAGCACTCTCGCTACAAAGATGTCGCAAAGACCGGAGACCTAGGTCGTATGAGTAAAAAGACGCAAGGTGGACAAACCTACCTGGAAGGATGGAGTGGATCAGGACGTCCAGAGCTTATGGTATCTCGTCCGGTGCGGAGAGCAGTTGCGAAATGCCAGGACTGGATCGCGAAATTTGTGCCAAATAGTAAGTAAATAAGTATAGATTTTTAAGCCACATTTTCAATTTCACGTACTACACAGAAGACTTTTTTGTGTACTTCTCGTTTTTTACCGAAATATTTATCGCAATTACTGTTTGGATGTTACAGAATTATCTACTGACGAAAAGTTGGCCCCAACTTGTTTGGGTTTAGTAAGCAAAAAAAGTTGTGCTCTTACATATCGCTGGTTTGCGAGAATAACGACGGAACTAAAAATTATTGATTTTAGAAAATGACGTTTTTTTAATTACTTTATAAATCATTAAGTGTATACCGCAACGTGTAAGTGATATATTGAGGGTTTGACTTTAATGATTAAAGGAAAATTTATCGTAGTATTAAAACACATAAAACGATTTTAGAATTTTGTTAAAATTTGAACAAAAAATCCTCATCCACAGGCGGTTTCAGACATCAGTCTTTATTCACGAGACTAAAAAATATAAATTCCACCTATGTCTTAACGTAAAGAAAAATAAGACATAACAAGTACTTACCTTTATCAAAGTTATTCTCTCAAACCAGCGATATGTCTCAAAGTAGAACAGATCTGTGATCTTCGAATCTTCTATTCATCACAGTAACGCAATTAACAATCTGAAATAAAACCCTGAAAAGTGTATTTATGAGTTATACATAGATCAAACCCAATAGTTTTTTGAGAGACTGTGAAATCCCACATCCATAATCGTAATTCCACATAATTGTGTAAATTTCATATTTGATAACAACTAAAAATTATTACTGCAACGTACAAACAGTGAACAATGCTTTCAGGACTTCTGTCATTCACAGTTTCCTTTCATATGGACATAAGGTCCAAAGTAAAAGCCCTAAGCATATTAGACATTCTGTAATTTTAGGCACATCGCAGATATCACATCCAAACAAACGTTAGGCCCCATACATAAAAATCAAAGCATTTCCTTTATTTCGTTTCCTTAACGACATTTAGTATTTTAACGCAGTCCTTTTGTATTTTATTTTTTTCATTCATTATTTTCGAAGAAATTCTGCCTGTCATCGCTTCTGCATAAATTTTGGACATGTGCCGTATACAAATAAGGTGGACACGATTTAAGATATTACGACAGAGATAAATGGGTGCCCGGGCAGAAACCGTGTTACTATCGTCAATGCCATGCCATGGAGGAATATGGGAAAATCATTGGGAGATTTTAAACCGATTGAAATGCTGTGAATTATTATTGATATGCTTCTGTATTTTTTTCTTATCTTTAGTCGTGAATCTTTTTCTTGATATCATTCCGAGGTGGAGAACATCTGCAATTGTTAAGGAATGAATTTGCTACAAGAAGGTTATTATTTCCAGGGAGAGTACTTATCTGTAGGTGGGTTATCTAGATTTAAAAACGAGGGGCAATTAAAGGTAGTGTAAAGATTAAGGATGTGTCTGCTTTAGAGTAGGTGGTGATTATACGATTAACACATTTTTAATTGAATGTCGTTGAATGTCAATAATGAAGACGGGAATGCTATTGGCTTGAAACTGAAAAACTACTTTACTTTAATGGCTGGAACTCTTTTTGTGTTATAAACTAAACTTAGGAATCATCCTTCATACTGCCAACGCGCCATGTCGTTTATGTCGACATCGCATACAGCTGCAAAAGGGCTGCGGCTATATCACTCCTTTAAATCGGAAAAATATTCCAACCTTTCTCACCAATCGTTATATGTATCTCATCTGTTTGAAGGAATTTGAACGTTACAAGTCGGTCTGATTATAGCCTGGATACATCCTTCAGGTCCATAAGCTTCTTGTCTTTTGCTTTAAAGGCAATGCAAAAAATTGTCGTCAGGCACTTCTCCTTTGCGCCCCTCTGCGCGCATATCATGAGGGGAAGTCCACCAAGACGGCCCTTCACGATACGGTCCTCCTCAAGCGCATTTAGCCATATCGCCCAACTCAAACGACTTTGGTTTGCCAATGCGACCTTAATGAGCTGGGCAGACGGACGTGCCCTTGCCAAACAGCCTGACTTTCAACCATCCAAAACCGTCTATTAAGAGACTAAGTTCACTGCGTTCTCCTGGCACCACTTTTGCGTGGCCTGGCAGTGATCCCCTTAGTCTAAATGACAAATCTCTAGGCATGCTGCGGAGCTCCTTCAAACGATATGGACTTCACACCTTGATGAAAGAAAAAGTTACTAATATTTTATATCGTTTTGAAAGGGTAATGCTCAATTAATCTTGATACCATAAATTTTACTCTCTACTCAGTGGCAGTAACTTTTAACCGCAAATAAAATCATTAAAGCAGTTAAACTTATCACGGCCGGTACCATACTTCTTCCGCACGCACAGCAAAAAAAAATATAGTAACCAACAAGTCAATTTCGAAGATCATGATTAAGTGATTGACCACTAACATAAATATATCAAAAATGCAAAATATGTCTCTTAAGTGCCGTTAAATTAATCTTTTTTCGATTGTCTGAAGCTTTAGCAGAAAATGTCAGTCAATCACTGCTACCAGCAGCGACTTACGATAATTTTATTCAGGGCGTGATGATTGGAATTCAACATAAGAGTCTCCGGTACCCATTGCCTAGGAATTTAATCAGGGTTTCAGTTTATCATAAGAAAACCTGACAGCGGCTTGTTTTTCGATAAAGTAGTCATGAAGACTGTAAATAATGCTTTTGATTCATGTCAAACACGACTATTCAGTTGCAGCCATTGAATTAGAATTCTTGCTTTGTACTAATGTCGATGGAAGCTTGCTGCTACTGCAATTCTGTTCTTTTACCTTTTATATTATTGTATAAAAGAAGCGAATGCTTTCAAGGCGATTTAATTTTTTGTTGTCGCTGTTGCAGATTTAAATCTAGTAAAAAAGTAATCTCAAAAAAATTGTATCCACACCGGTTTTTTTTGGAGCCTTTTAATAAATTCAAAACAATGACGAATTTCTTATGTGGTTTGTAACGTTTTAAGTTTTTGTGATCAAAAACTCTATCAACAACCGGTAATCACGTTGTGCGCACGCGTAAACGAATGATTGAAAGTTTGTGCAGTTTAAGGTTAAAATACACTAAAACTCAGTGTATAAGATGATTGAGTTTAACGAGTGGCATTTGCTAAATCAAATCGGTTGCTTTAAAAATATCAAAAGAAAATGAAAAACTTCAATTTTGATGTAGGAATTGACCTTTGTGCTTGTGCTACCTGACATCATGTCGCCATTTGGCATTCGTAAATTATAATCGTGGCAACATTAACACAAAACAATATTCGGTAAAACTCAGACGCGATTCCCTTAGCGCTGGGCGTCCTGATCCACTCCATTCTTCCAGGGTAGGTTTGGTCTGCCTTGCTGTCGCATCCCATAAATCCTAGATCAAAAATCGTTTCGAGCAGGTTTCTTCGATGTGTTCGATGACTGCTCCAGATCAAGCTGGAGCAGAAAAAATCAGCAATTTGCGTTCATTGAGACTTTTTGACAGTTCTATTCTCTCACAAATGCTCTGCTCTGTGTTTTTTGAGCCTGCCTGCACTTTTTCTGCTCCACCAAATTTGTAGGAGCAGGCAAAGCAGCAAAATTCTTCTTCTTCTTTTTCCTTTGACAATTGTCAAATTGAAAACCGGAAAAATTGGAAAATTGATTTATGAACGATTAATTCGGAAAATACTTGGAATATATTAAAAAATAAATATTAAGTTTTATAAAAATAACATTTGGATACTTTTCAATTGTTTTTGTTGGCATACATTTTTTCTTCTAAAATTGACATTCGTATGTACCCTCTAAAAACGGAATTTAGAGCAAAGTTGAGCAGAAGCAGGTTGTTGCTATTTTATGATTTTTTCTGCACTGACATCAATTTGGCAGCTGGTCCCAAATGAACTGCTCTGCTCTGCTCTAAAATTTTAAAGCAGTCATGGAACCCACTTAATAGCTGTCGTGTCCACCATAACCTTTTGATTCTATTCTATTTAGGACATCTATGTGACGAGACTGCTCGTTGATCGCGGCTTTGCTAAATCTTCGGAATCGACCTCCTTCACATAAGGGGCCAACAATTCTTCGAAAACTTTCCTGTCGAACATAAATAGGGTTTGTTGGCTTTAAGCAACCCTGCGCATATTACTGGTTCCATTTTACTATGCTATTATTGATGCAAGGTAGGTGAAAATTATACATCGTCTCGCGCACGTATCAACCATGTAGTTTCTTTTACTTTCATTGACTTGGAGCCCCAGTTTTCGTGCCGCCCCTCATTTGGGCGACAGCATCTTGTACACCCCAAATATGCCGATGTTGTCTGCGTAAATCAGTATTTGGAGAACTTGTGCTGCTTGTCGGAGTCCATTATAGATTTTGATTTAGTTGGAACAGTTTTCTGGATATATTTACTTGGCTTAATAGATTGGTGAATATCAACCAACAAAATCGACTTTAAAGTCTGTAAGAGATAATGAAATAAATTTTTAACCTCTAGAAATTTTTTCATCGCCTACAAGTGTAAAAATATGATCAGTTGCAGATTTGCCTGGGATAAAACCACACTGATATTTCCCAATGGTGTTTCTAGTGTATGGGACTATTTTGTTTTGCGGAATAGCGAAGAATAAGATTCCATCGTACAACCAGTCCGTGCGCGTGCCGTGTGCGATGCTCTGAAAAAGCTTCGGTGATATCTACAAATATCGGACCAGGTTCACCCAAGAGGTTCATGTTTTAATTGAAGTTTTCTGTAAGATAAACTAGAAGTTTACCGATAGACCATTATCGTATGAAGATGGATTGTTTATAGCTTTATATAATGTTGGAAATGGAACAGTCTAAATGTTGGAAATGGAACAGTACTACACTAAGGGCCGTTTTGTTCACTCGGAGATAAATTTATCTCTGGGTTAATTCCAGGGTTATTCCAAAATTGCATTTGTTCACTGCGAGTTAAGAAATTTACTCGTTTCTGCGCATGTCGGAAATATCTCTGAGTTAGCTTAACCCCGGGAATAGTTAACTCATGAAATCGGCTGGATAAGCCTCTTAACTCAGACTTATCCCCGAGTTATTCTCATTTTTTATTTTTTCACGAGTTTACATGTCATTATTGTAATTGTCAACATAACGCAGTGTGCACAGGAAAACAAACTAATAAAAATGAATCGTTTCGAGAGATTATGGGAACTTTTAGACGACGACGACGAAATGAATTTGGTGGCGGAACGTCGGCAGTATACAATGCAGGAACGCATTGGATTAGAAAAATGGGACGACGTACATTTTTTAGATCGTTTTCGTTTGACAAAACACACGGTTGCCCGGCTGCTTCAGCTTATTGAACCATCTCTACGGCATTCGCACGAATGGTGACATGCAAGAAAAAAAATTAAATGAAATTTATTAATGGTTATTTTTACATTAAAGAATTAAATTCTTCTGTAACTTCGACCCACGCTTTCTGCGCTGCGTTATTGGATACCGAGTCTGCCTTTCGGTACTCTAAAATATGCAACTTACGCAATATGCATTGCAGGAGCAATTTCTCGTCTTCTACTGAATAATTTGCGCATCGGCCACGCTTATTTTCGCAATTACCCTCTTCCGACATTTTTATCGAACGGGATAAAAAAGCGAAAACTTTCAGACAAGTCAAAAAAAGTAATCGTAAACCTAATATTTCGCAAAATAAAGTCATTTGTGTAAATTATAGTCAACTATGAGATAACTTTGAGTTAAAACTGGAAAGTACTGGAATTTATTCCCCAAGTTATACTCTGAGTATAAAGCCGAGATAAAACGTGAACAAATCGAAATTTTTATTCCTTAGTTTATGCGTTTGGGATAAATTTATCCCGGAGTTAGCTAGCTCCGAGTTAACTCAGGTTTATTCCCCTAGTGAACAAAATGGCCCTAAGAAGCGTTGTTACAACAGTTAAAAATATGGTAAAGAATATTAAATAAAAAGCATTGTTTAACACGCATCCGTCCCTTCTGTCAAATTGACACAATTTTTAAGTTCAAATGCATAGTACTGTAATATTTGTCGTTCAAATCGAATGAAATTTTGGGGCACTGACTAATTTTTGATCTTTCAAAATTATGTTTAATAATATTTGTGATTTCATGCGATTAGTGCCCGCAAAAAGTCACATAAAAATTCCTTGCGTGAGCATTTTTCGGACATTTTAAGTATTGTGTCAAATTGACACACAAGGGACACTTTCGATGAAAAAGTAAGGGACGGATGCGTGTTAACAATGAAATCCAGAAAATAATAAATTTCTTCATCCTTACAGTAAAATCTAATGCGAATCTATAGAAACATTTCTAAATGTCATGCAGCCATACAAACAAACTGTTTCCGGTTGAACTCACTGCGCAAACTTGCACCATCCAACAATATTTCCACCCCATCTCCGGCACTTTCCGCTATGGAAGTCGAGATGCGTCTTCTGCTACCATATCCAAAAATAAAACCTCACTCCAACATTTAACTGACTTAGTACCAAATATTCACCATACTTACATAGGTACTACACCCGCCAAAAATATGCAAGCTCATGCTCATGCTCAGTGACATATAAAACCAAAAAGGAAAAGAGGCGCGCTTGTATTATTTTGAAAAGGGAAGAACACCCATTCTCAGATGGGAAGACCTCTGCCAGACGAGATGCAGTCAATTTAATACCGATCTCGTGACTTGCATCTGGAAGATGCTCAAAGATAAGATCAGGATCTTGTTTGGTGCATTCAACACCAGCGAGCAGCATACGGTAAGATGCGCGCCGGAATTCGTTATGAATTGCTGCCAATTTAAGTCGGCGAAGGGTGAAAACTATTTTTGGTATTTTTTAGCTAAAAATACGGTACTAATAAATTTTAGCATTCTAAGATGCTGATTTTGGATGGCATTCAAAGGATATTTAATGAATGGAACAAGATTGAAAGTAAATTGACATTAAATGCGGCAGAAATTAATGTTTCCATTTGGGAACTGGTATCGTCCCACATTTCCGCATTTTTAGCAAAATTGAGGGCTTTTGAAATAATTTAATATTTTAAGGTCTTTCACTAAATAGTTCTTTTAGACAACGTATCGGATCTACAGAAAAATAGTTTTGCATGAATTTTCAGTCTGTAATATTAAATGTGGCATAAAAAAGGCGAGAATGTGCAACTTGATGCAAATTTACATCTAGATCAGATCTGAAACATCACAGGTCTACCCCAATTCCTTGGCTCGCTTTCTAGTGGGGATGCTGCTAACGCACAATGAAGGTTGGGTAAAAACTGGCCCCTGTGCTGAAAGTCGAGTCAAGTCGTTTGAGTTGCAGAAAGTTACGTTTCGTTTGTTACGTAAGTAACAAATAAATTGTGCCCAGTCATAAGTCACAAGCTTTTGTGGCTCATTCTTGTCAGTGGGCTTCCACAGACAAGGCCATACTTACGGCACATAAAACCGGTTTGACTACACTGCTCGAAAAGCGCACGAGAGCTGAATTGTTATAGGGAAAAACAGAGCTAAAGAAAGCAAGAGATAGAAGTAACATACATAGTTCACGTGTGCGTGTTTAGACGCATTTGTTTTTGCGTGAAAAAAGTTTCGTTAAGCTCTTTCATTCATTTTCTTCTCTCGTTTATAAAACCGGTTTTATCTGGCATAGTTAGTCTTCATGTTGCAGAACCTCATTTATAGGTTGCGAATATTCTTGGGACTATCACGTGTTTTGGTTTTCTAAGTGCCCAGTCACAGGAAAATTCACAAAAAATTTATCGTGAATTTGTAATCGTGTAATAAGTCTAGGCGACGGAGGTATGCCCGAAAATATTGATGCAGTGAAGTTGGAGACAGAATCACGCGTGCTTGCAGTGCGGGCAATGACAGAATAGAAATATGTATAGCGCGAAGGTAATACCCGCACCGTCAGCGCGCGTGTTTCTATCTTTAGCTGGAGGCTTTCTGTCTGCAGATTGTAAGGTCCGAGTACCTCGCATCGACGCTTTCTGTCTGTCGAGTCTGTGAGAATTTTATGAAAAATATGCTAGAAACTTGCTCTTTATACTCTAGTGACCTGCTAATTATACAGTCACAATTTTGACAATCATTCTGACTGTTTGCGGATTGTCAAAATTGTGACTTCAAAATTGGAATACCATCTCAAGTTGAGACTCACCACACACTTGTGATTGCGTTGTGACTTGAGACTGCTTTTACAATATGAGTATATGTCTCATTTTGGTCAAAGTTTCCAAAAATCACTTTTCAGCCAAAAAAAATACCTTGAATAACTTCGAAAGGGTTAGGTTTTCGAAAAAATTGCACGAGGGCTTTTTTGTAGGCAATAACGTTTCGTATTGACAGATAAAAAAATTTTTTTCGAAAAAATCAGTTTTTGGGTGATTTTTTTGCCAAAAAGTGTTATCTCTGGCGGCCATGTTTTTTTTGTGATTCCGAAATTGTTTTCTTAAAAAGTCCCAAGAAAGTTGTGGACCAATTTTCAGTCATTTTGGAATTTTGTCTCCTTTCGTGCGTTTTTTTTGCTAATTTCCCCGGACTATAGTACGTGTCTATAGCAGTGCGAACAGACGGATCAACATTGCTGTATATAAGATTTTTTTTTTAAAAAAGCTTCAAGTAGTATGTACTAGTATAGTACGTACAAAATAGTTTTTCAAAATTTTACTATGAATTGGATCTGATTTTAGGGGCAATCGGTATTTATTATTTATTGTTACGTTAGTTTCACTTTTTTACAGCACTTTCTTGTAATATAAAGTTAACCACTAAAAGATGATCGAGCCAAATTACCTAAAGTAAGATTTAGTTCAGATATTATTTAAATTGTGCAAAAATCCTTAATCTGGAAATATTTTATCTTAATGTCGTCTTCCAATGAATGCCAAACTACCAACTCGAGCATTTTTTGTGTGTTTTTGGGGTGAACCAATATCTGCCGAAATTAGCAAAAGACATAAATAATGATTTATTAGTTAAAACACAACAAGATTTTGTGTCGACTCTTAATCATTCGCGACGAGATTTTCAAAATAACAAAAAACAAAACGCCCAGAAAAACACCTTCGTGCGACAGGAATGTTCGTTGCTTCGAAAATTAATTCGTCCTTTCCACTCACAGCATGCTTTCATTAATTCTGACTTGAGTTAGGATATTTAAACAGAACCGCTATCAACAGCATTGATGGAGAATTCCTGCTGTAATTTACAAGGAATTTGCATATTTCCCAAACTGTTGGAACAACACAAATTTTTTTTAGATATTAAAGTTTCGGCAAACAACATAAAATCCTCTTTGGGTCATCGCCCACGTAATGAACTTTACTGAATCACCAAATCACAAGTAAACACGCTGCCAGTGAATTAATAATTTTTTTTATCATACCTTAAGTAAGAGGAAATGCATTGTAAACAGGATTAATGAGCCCACGTGGGAGGCAGTAGGGAACACTTGTTAATAAAATGTTTCGCCACCTTCCCGTGCCCAGGTTCCATAGTCATTGATAAACTCTTTTAGAACTAGTCTATTGTCGGAACCAGTGCCACAGGGCCCAGTCCTCCGCCGCCGCGTCCCTCCTTCGATAATGTCAAATATTTTCTCGTTATTAAGCACATAGACGAGAAACGAGTATTGGGATTGGATTGGAAAAGTTTAAGCCCTGCAGGGAGTTCGAAGCATCGACGAGTGCTCGTCAAATATGTGCTGAGGACAAGCTGAAGCGGAGTAGAGCGTCGCGAATCCACAGGCTTGCGCACAACTAATATCCTGATAACGCACAATATTGATGGATTGGCGGGCAATGGGACGGACAACGGACCAAGTTATTGTAGGGCGCTCTTCAACAAGTGCATTCGTTACTTGTCAGACGGCGATCAGTCACGGTGAGCACAGGTTGTATGCAATTAACGGTGTTTTGCTCAAAATAGAGAAAAGGGATTTTTTTTGGGACATGCTGTTTTCATTTGATACCCGAAAGAAACGTAACGACTTGTATCAAATGTTCGGTGTTAAGGACCTGATAGTTCTGTGCTTTCTGTTGTGTGTTAAAGTTTACGTTGTGCACGGTAGTAGGAACTATTCAAGTGTTGAAGCGTTTTTTCTTGTTGAACTGAAAGACGGAACTGTTGAGGATGCTATTCAGTTAGCCAAGGATAATCACTATAAGTTAATTAAACAGGTGAATTTTATTAATAAATTTTTTTATGTCGTATTTAGATAACGTTTTAATAGTATCTAAATCAGAAAAGATTATCTACTCATGGGGAAACATATGCTGGAATGAGTTCACCGAAAATGTGAATCACCAGATTTGTAGATAGTTAAGTCTATAATAAAAGAAGTTTATTAACATTTATGGTTTTTGTCTTTTATGTTGAACCATGAATCGTGAATCTATTTCTATCGAAATAAGGAGCGGTTACGATAAAGGACATATTTTATTACGTTGCAAAAAATATAACAGAAATAATTGAGCATAAAAGACATTAATTTATGTTATTACATTTGGCACAACGTGATAAATAATCTTCCATTAGGTTCCATACGGTCCCAAAGGTTACTTTTAATTTAATATCTTAATTGGTTTAAGCTAATTACGCAAAACTATTTAAACCGCCTTTAGTCCTGTGCCATCCTCAACAATTTGTTGTAATAGTCCAGTTAAATTAATAATTTGTTTAGTCCCATAATGGGAAAATAATGAGGTGGACACATGAGGGATTAGTGGAAGATGCTACGTGAGTGTTAATAGTTGACCTTGTGTGGTGTCAGCGTTAACCACCATATTGGAAGACAGTTTTTTGCTTTTATTTCGGAAACCGTTGATTCTAAGAGAAATTTATTAAGGATCTTTTCTGTTCAGAACTAAATTTTTAATTTCTTTTAGTTATTTTAATTTTTTTTTCAAATCACAAACTGATTTTATAAAAAAAAAGTTATTATAAATCTTATAGAGTGTAAATAATTCAAAACAATATTCGCACTCTCATAATATTTGTTTGGTAGAAAGTTTAAAATAAGACAAACAAGAAAGTTTGACATGAAACAATTACAATTTTAATTACATATTAGTACAGTACAGATGTAATATTGATGCGCCAAAAATTCTTGGAAGGATGATTTTTCATAAATCGTTAATGGAGCATAAAAGAAGCTTAATTCTAAATTTGAGGGAAAATCGAGTGGACGTTTTTTGGAAAACTCAAAAAAATTTTGAAAAGCGTTTTTCTCTGAATCTACGCATTTTAGAGAAAAGTTGTTTAAACAAAAAATGTAGAGGACATTGTTACCTACAATTTGTTTCATAGAGGTCAGGCTGTACAACTTCAAATACAGAAGCTAGGTGGCGCCAAAGTTTCCAAAAAAGTGTTTTTTCGGTTTTTGTCCCAGAATAAATGTTTTTTTTTACAAAAGTGTAAATCAGTAAATTGTTCCTCTTAAAAATGTCTACAACATTTATTTAAACTTTTTTTCCCTCCGACTTACCGTTCCAAAGTTATAGCGTGCTGAAGTGTGAGAATTGTGCTCTGAAGATGGCACACAGGTTAATTTGAGTACAATCTTTTTACAAAAAAACACACACTCATTTTACAAGAGCAAAGTTTTGACGCTTACACTCTCGAAAACTCGCATAGCAACTGAAAAATGGACGCTTCTTAGCAACAATAGCACCGTTAACTACACAGCGTAGCATTTACTGCCTATAACTTTGGAACGGTAAGTCGGAGGGAAAAAAAGTTTAAATAAATGTTGTAGACATTTTTAAGAGGAACAATTTACTGATTTACACTTTTGTAAAAAAACCATTTATTCTGGGACAAAAACCGAAAAAACACTTTTTTGGAAACTTTGGCGCCACCTAGCTTCTGTATTTGAAGTTGTACAGCCTGACCTCTATGAAACAAATTGTAGGTAACAATGTCCTCTACATTTTTTGTTTAAACAACTTTTCTCTAAAATGCGTAGATTCAGAGAAAAACGCTTTTCAAATTTTTTTTGAGTTTTCCAAAAAACGTCCACTCGAAATTTCCCTCAAATTTAGAATTAAGCTTCTTTTATGCTCCATTAACGATTTATGAAAAATCATCCTTCCAAGAATTTTTGGGCGCATACCCCGATTTTCCAGTCCAGCTGTACTGTACTATATCGGGTTTTTTTATGTGGACTAGGTTGATGATACATGGTTCAATGCATTGATCAATTCGAACTGTCAATTGTCAGTTGATAGGCCAAGGGATGGATCAGAGTGAAGTTTGTTTGAACGAAACTAGAATCGATCTCATACCTGTGTACTGTATGCAAAATATTGAATGACGTTTTCAAAATCTTGTTTTTAGCTCCAAATTATAGTAGTCTCGAGTGTCTTCTCAGACGATTTAAACTAAACCTGCTCTCTCAATCTTGGGTAATGGACTTCATTTTACCACACAACATTGGACACGCAGGTGAGGCGTATGAATCAGATATAGACGATGCGATGCTGTGACCACCATGTGTAGACATTCTAAGGTGATGATTAGTTTTTTTTTTTTTTTTATGTGAAAACGTCAAGCTCAGGAATCACCCTTTGTACTACTAGTCCGTCATGTCGTTCAAGTCATGGTGCAATGTCTAGTAGTAAGCTTGATGTGAAGGATAGAGGAGGAAAGGATAGGTTGGAGGTCTGGAGGGTGCGTGAGTAGATGTCGGTGGACCTTGCGTTTGAACTCTGAGGTGTTATATGAGTTCGGAAATATCGACTGCGGAAGACAGTTCCACAATCGAGTTGTTCTATTTATAAACGAACTTCTAAAGTGTCGAGTGCCAAAGTCTTACATGACTTGTAGAACCAGAGGGCACGGATGCCCAGTGGGCTAGATTAGGAAAAAAGTGGACAAAAATATAATGAGTTGTTCCGTACATTCGAAATTTAGGTTTCAGGGGTTTTTCACATCGCTGATCACGAATCCGTAACGGTTTAGCCGCTAGGGCGTTTTGAAGTTTTTTTGTTAGAGTTTTACATATCACCCTGTATTTGTGTAACCGTATCACCTATTTTCATGAATAAGGTATCAGTATACGCAGAATGCTCCTACCTATCTAAAACTGTAAAAGTGACGGTTACACCTTATCAACTTCCAGAGTTATGAGTCGTCAAAGTCAAAATTTTGGCTTTTTTAACTAATAAAAAAATACATAGTTACTTTTTTTTCCAAAATTGGAAAGCTTGAAGTATTTCCTATGAATAATGTCCAGATTTGGTACTTTTTTAGTACTTTTTCACCAATTTTAATATCGTATAAAATATGAATTGGCAAGTTTTGGCACCCAAATCTTTCGAATTCTCATTTCATAAATCAATTAAATCAATTAAAAAATTATAAATAATCAATAGTTTTTAAAAAAAAAAATTTTTTCGTGGTTTTTGATCGTTCTTTTACATTAGCATGGATTATTATTTAATAACGGTTAAACACATAGAAATATTCTACATACCTTCAATATCACCCTCCATTGAACGGAATTAATATTACAGACTTAAATACAAACTTATTGGTAATTTACTTAGGAAATGTTTTTCGCGGCGAGACACGCAAATGCACTATGTCGAAAGTACCTAACTTCGGAATGCCCTGGAGCCGCAGGCTTTAAAGCTACTCGCCCCATCTTTCGGTAAAACATGCAGGGGATCCCCCTCTTTAAGATAGTTCCTAGAAAAGGGCATTTAAAAAAAAATTTTGGAATTTTGTCCACTTTTTTTTAGAATCTAGCCCAATGTGGGATGTACGGAAAATAATCAGAATTGAAATGACATTTGTTAACCATGCCTGGACAAATTCGAGACGGTCAAGCACATTTTGTGTCACTTTCCAGCATTGGCGAGGCAAACGGTTACTATCACAGCCCTCCATTTGTTGGAAGACATGAGGCCGAATTAAATGGCCCCTAGTACGATTCTCGTCAAAGGGTCGAACGAATGTGAAATCGAATATGTAGTAGTACGATTGTCGATTGCAGTGAACCGAGTCGATTGTAGTCGATGACAATACACGACTGCGAACGGAAATTCAAAATGGCCACCCAAATATCAATTTGCCAATTGTGTTCCGATTTCCATGAAAATCGGTGTCTGGGTTTTCTAAGGTAGCAAATAACGAATTTATGATCAGAATTTATAAATTCAAAATGGCCGCCCCAATATGGCCGACGAATTTGCCAATTGTGTTCCGATTCCAATGAAAATCGGTATCTGGGGTTTTTTAAGGTTGCAAGTAACGAATTTATGATCAAAACTTAACAATTCAAAATGGCGGGACCAACATGGCGGACGAATTTCGCCAATTGTGTCCCGGAACAGCCTTATTTACCTAATTTGTAAACGTATGGCTGAGGCTATCTAAGCAATCGCTTCAGAATTGATCAACAAGGTTTTTTGGAAAGATGGTATGGAAGAGCGGAAATTGGGATTTATATATAATGGGTGAGAAGGAAATAAACCCCTGAAATTTTAAGAAAAAGTCTACAGTTTGCAATACGGGAAGGGGCTGGCGTCTGGGTAAACAAATAAAACCTTGGTCAGTGACATTGCAGATGGGAACCCAGGGCCAGGCAATTGTCAGACATGTAATTTTTCTGCATTATATCACATGTCTGATAATGGAAAGCACATCCGTTATAAATTTTTCCCCAAACATTTTCGCAACTTGACTCCTGTCAGCCACCCATTTTGCACCAACCTAGCTGTCGGAGACTTGGAATTTATATTAAGTAGCTTATAATCTTCCATCCTAAAAATTTTCATGCGCCACATCGATGACATTTTTCAATAAGAAAAAGACTACTTTTACCATTATTACCTCTGTCCTGCTATCCTGCCCCAATAAAAGTGTCGGAGAGCTTGGACATATAATCCCGTTTAGTAATAGAATGAGTTTCAATCGAGTTTGTCCATATCAAAGATCAAAGCACTTTTTCGTCTCCAGCTCTTAGACTATATTTTCAATAACTTCATTCTGTGCTTCCACTTCATTTTCAGCGATTTCGACCGTATTTTCAAGCCAACATTCAATATTTATTTTCATTTTCAATATTGTAGGTATATACAATTTTTTCATTTACATTTTTTCCTCCCAACAAAATGACAGAAACTTGACAGAAAATTTTCAGTTCTATGGCAGCATTTCGACTGCGTTACAAAACTGTTTCAGCTTACAATCTCTAAAACTTTTGTGATTACCAGTACGTCACACCGTTGCACACAAGTAAAATATGGCACCAGTTAATGACGTTATTAGCACTGCCCTCTATACTGGGTTATATTTTGGAACACAGCCCAAATCATCCGTCTGAAAGTGTAGAAGATTTTTTCAGACGATCTACATATATTTATTCCTTATTTGGACTCTGTTATTTCTTCTTTGCGCGACCAATTCTCTTCTAACCACGAAAAAGAATTTTCGCTTATGCAACTTCATCCGGAAGCTATGAAAATTTTGGATAAACCAGCATCCGCGTCATCGCAGAAAAGATAAATAGTCTTTAAGCCGGGTTTCCCCTTAGCTGGCTACCAGCGGTGGTTGTAGCGCTGGTAATGTGCAGCACATTACCAGTGCTACAACCAGCTCTGGTAGCCATCTAAGTGGAAACCCGGCTTAAAGACTATTTATCAAATTTTATTTCCGAGGCTATTACGTGGTATAAAATGTGGTATATTTCCAAACGAATCCTTGGAATAATCAGATTTAAAATTAAAGACAATACCATTTCATTCAGCTATGTGCTGCATGCTCAGCGTTCACAGAAAGGGAGTGTAAGAGGATACTGAATTCATCAACAGCGCTATAAACGAATTTGGACAACAATCAAGACGAATGAGGCTTTTGCTCGAAAAGTGAAGAAAATAACTTTACTGTATACATAGATTAACATTGATTGAGTATTGTTTTTTAGTTAAATAAAAAAGGAAAACATAATATTATAAAGTATAGTCATAATATTTATTTAAAATATTACAAAGTAATAATTACATTATAAAGTTACGTTCTGCATCAATTCTTTGATTTATTTCCTACTGATTTGTCCTCTCATATAATCTTAAGTTTGTAATCTTTCTTGACATTTAGTTTAAAAGCCCCTTACCCTTACTATACCTAACCCAACCCAATTGCGGTTCAAAACGATGGTGGTTTTTTCTTACTATATATTATGGAAGTTTATTCTACAAAATTGGAAATTTTGAGGTTCACAGTCTTTTGTAAAGGATTATTAACGTAAAGTATTATTTTTTAAGCCACGCATTACGTAATATACGATTTTTCCGCCAGTAAGTTAATGAACACATAATTAAGCTTCTATCAGTATCCTTCTTTTAGCCTTCAATCCCAAGTTTTATCCCAAAAAAAATGTGTTTTAAAGCAAATTGACAGACAGCATCAGAGGCGAATAAAATGATTTCAAAGGATGACAACTATTCATAAGCCACCTTCCTGCAAATCAATCTCCATTCAAACTTTGTTTAAAAGAACGAAAATAGTTTTACCTCCATCGAAATCTCACCTATGCAAATTAAAGCTATCAATGAGCAGAACTGATCGATTTCCACCCTTATTTAAGTGCGATTTAGTGTCGAAAATAATCCCGTATAAATGGAAACTTAATTATTTACTGGAGCGCAAGGACAGTGCCCATTGGTCGATGTTTAGTGGCATTTAAAGACTATAAAAAGCATCGATGATGAAGGCTTCAACCAAATTCATTTAAACTTTCGAAAACACAAAATTCGAGCCTAATTCATTCGATTTCTATGGTTTTTTTTTATTCAAATAAAAGGAATTCCGGAGCCATTGTTGCGAGGCGTGAATCACTTTCAAAGTTTGAGTAGGGTTAATAGGAGAGATAGGAGCTGTACTTGTTTTATTTGAATATTCTGAATAGCAGCCAGAGGAGAGATTTTTTAGTGATGATCAATTCTCATTTTTTGTTTTGTAATTTGTATAGAAATTTTGCAGACAGATAAAAACTGTCACAATTTGTATAGACAGTTTTGTTGATTTGGGGAATTTAATCAAATTTATTTAATGTTTTGGTGGAGGTGAACAATCGAGAAGAATGGTTAAAATTGAAGTTAAAGGTGCTTGGTGCTTGTTGAAACCATAAAGCGAAGTTTAAATTTTTTGTTTAATCCTTTTTATTTCCGCTGCTGGTCTGAATTTACGAAACATTTTATCCTCCAATGTTATTATGTTACTTTTCCAGATGTTCTCCCAGAAGCGGTGTCTTTCGATATGACCCACCTCAAAACATGCCTGTAACAAATGATCTCTAATTGTCAATCGATGATTTTTGGTCACAAAATACTCTTGATTTCCTTGATGTGGTGTTCATCGATGTAAATGTAATTTTACGTATAGGGATTTTAAAGTGATTAAAGATTATTATGGAATAGTTATTAAAAGAATAAGTGCAAGTACTACCACACAATATGAATAACAATAACTTTTTCCTTCACATTTTTCTGCACTTATGTTTTTAATCACTATTCCATAATAATCTTTAATCACTTTAAAATCACTTTTTATTCGATTACCACACAAATTCAACATTTTTCCCTAAATAGACACGAAAAAATCATCGCGAATGTAAACAAAAATGATCGTACCTTACCAATTAACACACTTAATCACTCAATTTTTTCTAATTTTCTTAATTAAATCACTAAACCACTAATCACTGGTAATCCTATCGCAGTGAAAAGTGATAAAATATATTATTTTAACACTTTTTACTGCAAAAATATCACGTGTACGTGAGCGTAGTGAAATCTGTGGTCAGTAAACTGTCAGATTGGGTCTGTTTATAGACTGTCAAATATTTAGATTTTGTTTAATTAGGTGTGTTCGCGTACTTCGCCTGTAGGATCCCTCGCGCGCCAGAAAGCGCCCGAAATTGCCAGATTCCTGTTCGTTTACTTTTTCGGGCTACAAAATGCGTGGAAATTTTTACTTCTACAGCCAGAAAGTGCCAGAGGTTTTAGCCAGAAAAGTACGCGAACAGAATTATTAACTAACCCAACATGTGATCAGCTGATTAGAATTCGGAGTGACGGCGTGTAAAAAGTTCATTTTTAGGGACAAGATTTTATTTTAGATAACTGATAATTTTAACTCTCTCTTGCCCCTCCTCTATTCCACTTACTTTTTCCCCTTGTAGTGGACAAACAACTACCAAAGCGTGGGCACTCACACAACAAGAATTTCACTACGCTAAAATTCGTCGAGGGCCGTTCTTGTAGCTTTATATTCTAAGGTTATATAAGACGGTACAGCTTGTTCTTGAAAAAAGAGTGCTCAATGGAAAGAGTCGGCAAAGGCCGAAAGACCGTTTTGTCCGTTTCTTTCGGTTTGAAAATAATTCAATAAGTGACAACTTTTCCGTCTGAAATTTTTTTAACGATAAATATGAATATTTTATATCAAAAAATTCATATAAAGCGGAATTTCATATAAACGCATATACAATACATAAATGAATTGCTCTTTGCACGGCAGACATGGGGTCCACACTCAGGCGCGGATTTAAGGGGGGGGTCACGGGGGTCATGCCCCACGCAAAAGCGCTCGCTATTTAAAAAACAAAATTTAAAAAACAAAAAAACAAAAACAAAAAATAACCAAACGAACAAAACCGACAAAATTTTTTGCAAATTAAAAAAACGACCTTAAAAAAATGCCCTTCAAGGTCAACAACAGATTGATCTATACTCTTTCTATAGGTTATGATTTGCAAACTCTGAAGTTAGCTGCACTCACAAGAAAAGACGCGTCTTCATCAAAAACACATAAGGGCACGTTTTCCTAGGGTACGTTTGTTTATAATCCACCAGAAAATTCGGTTAGTTTTGTTCGTTTTGTTAATTTAGTTTTTGTTAGCTTTCCAGTTTATAGGGAAGTTATTGTAATCAGTCCGAAAATCGAAATCGTAATTTTCAACGCATTTTCATTTTTCAAGGTCTCAATAAGCAAAAATTTGAGAAGAAGATGCGTGTGTGCGTACGTATGGGGTCATTTTTTCCTGCACGATCTCGCGCTAACCAAAAACGATGTCGACTTCGTTAAGGTGTGCCGATCGAAGCGTATTAACTGAAATATGATTTGAAAAGATTTTCATAAAATTCGGTCGAGCCGTTTTTTTGGTTAAACGACGTAAGTGATTTTTGTACTTGTACGATATCGCGCGAATCAAAAATGATATTGATTTCATTAAGCTGCCGATCGACGCGTATTACCGAAATTATAATCTGAAAAGATTTTCATAAAAATCGGGTAAGCCGTTTTTTTGTTTGAACGAACTTTGTGATTTTTGTACCTGCCCAATATCGCGCGAATCAAATATGATACCGACTTCGTTCAGGTGTTATTTGAACTAGCTTCTCTCAGGATTACTTTGGCACCAGTTCTGGTACTAGTCAATTTCCCACTAGTACTGAAACTATTACTATTTTCGAAGTAGTCAGTTTATTAATATTATACAATATTATTTAATATTACGAAATTTTTGCTTTTGGGTATAGGAGTTGTGTTAGTTTTAAGAGCCGTGTATGAATTTTCTTAGAATTTGTTATTATCATTGTTCATTTATCATTAAAATATCAATTCATAATAATCAACATTCATTATACTGGGAAGTTGATCGTGGAAACCGAAAGGGTCAAACCCATAGTTTTTTTTAGAGGAGTAGAAATTGTTTTCCGCCACTTTTAATTCCGTGACCCCCCCAAAACAAAATTCTAGATCCGCGCCTGTCGACACTGTACATGAGGCATGCCCCCTTTAAATGCTAGTCGGGATGTTTTCCTTTTTGTTTCAATGATTTCTATACACGTACTTTCCGATTCTCTGCCATTGTAATACTTGGCCGGTTTTGAACTTTGTAGGAAACTGTCGGGTACTGTCTAATATCAATGTACAATGAACAATATAAGGTCTGGGAAAAAGTTCGTGGCGTTTCCCCGATAGATGGCGTCCATTGCAAATAAGTTGCGAATCACTGATCGCAGCTACCCCACTAAACAAACTGGTGCAGTGAAGCTGAAGGGTTTGAGAATGGAGAAAAATAGTCAAATCTGGTGTTATATTTTCAAATATTATTACGAAAGAGGGAAGAACGCCGTGCAGGCGTTAGCACTTTATCAAAATCTGTTGCGCAGAAATGGTTCACTCCCTTTTGTTCGTCGTTTTAGGCGTACCAGTTTAGGCCATGCCCGGGTGCTGCAGATAGGATTGCCAGGTCAGTCACCTCCCTCTGGCCCCAACGCTACGCCACTGCTACCAACCCTAAGAAAAAAATTTGGATATGATCACAGATTTTTTATAATCCGAACATTGTAATTGCTTAAGCAAAATTTGTGAATCGCCTACACAGGAGAGATTTCCCTTATCCTCAAAATCATCTAAATAAAGTTCAGATTCTAAACCAAACACCAGACTGCTCATTTCTCACCTTTCCCACATTAAATCAAACACAGAAATCCTTAGCAAAATGCAATAATTGAAAACGTGTTGTTTTCCATTTTCCACCTTAGTCTAGACTATTGAATTGCATAATAAAACAGGATAACTCACAACTATCAGTAGCACCCCTTCTCCTGTCGTCCTGCCGATTTAACCGTTTAAACGATTTTCTCAGCTTAACCCATATCCTGTGCCACCCTTACCCTATGGCCGGACTGTGTTCGTGTGAAATAAACAATGTGTCGATTTCATCTTAATCAGTCAATTAATTTCAATTAGGTTTCGATTAAGGAGAGCATAGTGGGATCCTGGAATACATGCTGATTTTTCTTGGAATCTTGTTGTGTGAAAATGTTCCTTTTGCGTCTAACAAGTTTTTATTTGGCTTAAGTGATTGTGTGTGGGCGAAACAAAAAGGACATATACGACACCCACTTTCAATAAGGGCCAGAGTGGGCGAATAGCTATTTTCAGAGATCAGTTTTGGCAAAATATTAACGATTGCAAATTTTTAGAGAATTTTGTCTCGATTGAAAATAATGTTGAATGGCTTTTACCATTCTTCGAAATGAGTGTGGAAATTTCCATCCGTATTTTTATCTGTATCTCAACAATTTAGAAATGATTTATGTTTTAAAATATACAAATTTATTAAATTATGCAGAAAAGTTAAAGACTTACACTTTAAACTTACTCAATGTAGTCGGGATATTGATTGAGGTCGAATTATAGTCTTAAAAACAGCTTGCTTAAACTTTGGCTAGACTTCTACCCAAACTCTTTAGTATGTAATACGACCGACATTATTCCAAACACCCCTAATGTAGTGTCTATCGGATTAGTTATCATGTCAACCGGATGTCCTTACCTTACTACACATCCTTCATTAATAATTTATTTAAGGTGGGAATGTTTGCATTTGCATGGAGTGCGTTTGTAGATTTTGAAAATAGTTTGGGACTTTTCAAAACTCCAGGGTGTAATCATGGAATTCTACTGGGAATTTTAACACGAATGTGATAAGGAATAAGTTTGTACTTACAAATAAGTTTGCCAGCTTTTTTGTCAGAATTCATTAGGACGAGTGTTTTGTGTTTGGGTTTATTTAAAACTTTTTATTTTTTGACAGTAGTTTTTGTAGTAAAGGTCGCCATTAGCATAACAATGCATTACTAACAAAGATGTTAAGTATAAATCATCGTGGAAAGAGGAAAATGTGGGTGATCGAAGATAGCGGTGTAGTAAGACATATAGATGTGAATGCTATTAAGTTGGACAATATTGCACAAAAAATATCTATATTAAAAATACAAATCGATAGTTTAAATAAATGAAGTAAAACAATTTAAAATTTTAAATATAGCAAATATTTTAAAAGTCTGTTTGATATGCTTTCGAGGCATAATATAAGAGTTCATTCCCTTTTATTGGCAAAAAATGAAGAAAAATATAGTATTTTGGGTCGGCTTCATGCGTCCTTGCAAATTTTGGACTATAGATATTCCTATGTTTCTGGACAAAAAGGTTCACTGCTCTTTTGACGAATCTTCTTCACGCTATTGACATCGATTCCATACTAAGGAATTGGACTGGGACTGAAAACTGGAAGGAACTGGGGTACAAGGTAGTATTGGATAGCGTCGAATCTAAATTTCAAACCATCTCACCCGGTGTTCCCATGAGCACCATTCTGTCACCCATTCATTTCTTAATTTTTATAAAATAAAGCCGGGTCAATTCTGGTTCGGTGTATGTAGTGAAAACGTGTAAAAAGTTTACCCGTTTGCACCGTTGTTTGCGATTCTTTACATCGTGCAAACATGGTTATAACTGTCAAAAACTTTACACGTCTAAAAAATGCGTGCAAATGTGCAAAGTAGTCGTGAAAACTTTTATCAAAAAATATTAGATTTAATTTGATAAACTGACACTTGACAGTTTAAAAATCAATTCAGCCTTGATTCAGCATTAACTTTTCACGAATGCAACGAGAATCGCTTTTTCAGGTTCAGTGCAGTGAAAAAGTGAAAAAGGTGTGTACAACGTCAAGTGTAAACTTTTTTTTTCACGTTTTCACTACACCGAACCAGAATTGACCCACGCTCTCAATTCCCTTAATGTATGACAAGCACATGCCAGACCTCGCCTTCATGATAGTCAGCTCATGCCCAAGCGCAACTCAATCAATTCATTGAACTTATTCTTGATTGGGACCACAGGAATCGTGCTGAATTCAACACATATAAAATGAAGTACCTAATGTCTCTAGAAGAGATCTAGAAGAAGATCTAGAAAAAGTGTCCTTCTATTAATATGCTAGGCAAGGCATAACATTAAGCGATGATCTAATGTTAGAATAAAAACATATTCCAAATTGCTAAAGGTGCATCTCAATTTTTATTGTGTGAAGGTCAAAACCTAGGAGTCACCCTTTGTACTACCAACCGGTCAGGTCGTAATCGTCATGGTGCAATGTCTAGTAGTAAACTTGGTTCGAATGAAGACATAAAAGACAGGATAGGTTGATAAGAGTCTGGAGGGTGCTGAAGGAGGAGGCGATGGACCATGCGTGTGAACTCTTGAATGTTTTAGTAGTTTATATCAAAGAGAAGAAATTTGCACAAACCTCACGTATGTAACAAAAATCAAAACAAAAAATTTTTGTAACGGGGCTTCGATTTCGTAAAGTCGATATACTCATTAGAGAAGAGCGGATCTACTTGAGGGCTTTTTGGGCTGCAGCCCAGGGCCACGTGGATACAAAAGCCTCCAGCCTCCATGAAAATAATAGACGATATGGTGAAAAAAAATATCTAAAATTAAAAAAAATCTGTTCATAAGGTTGGCAACCCTGCGATCAATCAACCCGTGTGCGCGTCTATCTAACGGAATGCGGAATTGCCCGTCGCTTGTTCACGTGTGCGTCTATTACGAAGAACATCTAAACGAACATTTAGGGAATGAGTGCATTTACTTAAAATCTTACTTACTACAGTCTAAGCCAGAGTCTTACACTTCTTGCAGTGAAATTTTTATTCTACTTTATGAAAAAAACTTGTTGATGTTTTCCCAAATTGCTATACCATCTTAAAGATTGCCAATCACTAGCTGTGAAGCGGAGCGCTCTTTCTCCAGGATGTCGTAGATAGAAAACAAATATAGGACAGCAATGTCGAACTATCGACTAAATTATTTATTAGTTCTTTTCATAAATTGCGATTTAACAAAGGACTTACAATGTGCTGAGCAAATAAAGGAATTTGCAGCACAAAAATGCAGAAAGGTTGCTTTATTATTTATGTAACATAACCAAACATACTCTGTCAATTTATTTTGCTATAATGTCGTACAGTTGCTGTTTGTATATACATAAATTAAGTCATATTATACAAGTATAAATAAAATATGTTCTTGTCCTATTTTTTTCCTATACCGTATACCTACATCTCTATTGAAAACAGTTTTTTTTAACAAAATGGCAATTAGATGAGTAATTAAGTAGGCCCTTAAGTAATATTAGCCCAGGGCCCCTCAAATTCACGATCTGCCCCTGTCAATAGAAGCTTGCGGAGGCAGAGAAGTAATCGCCAGGGTCTGGAATTATTGGAAGAGTAACTTAATCAAAATGGCGCCATTTACTCCTCAATTGACTCACTGAGCAAGTTTTCAAATATTATCACAGTGCCTGTTCCATCGACGGCTATTTTTCCGCACGAAGACTAGCTCGGTTGGCGCACTCGCATGGTCTATACCCCTGTTTTCGCATATATTACGTTCAAGGAATTCATTTATAATAAGAGCAACTCGACTATGGAACCACCGTTCACAGTCAGTATTCCTGAAGTTATACAACATCCAAAAGTTCAAACACAGGGCGCATTGGAATAATGACGAAAAGCATCGTTGTTCAAAATTCCCACAATATTTACTTTTAGGACATTGACATTCCGATTAGCTTTACTCCAGACCTGTAGATTTTAAACTAGTTGGGATGTGGCTTTTGACCCTTTCGGTCCACAAGATTAACTTCCCAGTATTCGTTCAAACAAAAAAACGACTCGAACGATTTTTATGAAAATCTTTTCAGATCATACTTCCTTTAACACGCTTTGAACGGCATCTTAACGAAGTCGGTATCTTTTTTGGTTCGCGCGAAATCGTGCTGGTACAAAAATCACTTAAGTCGTTCAAACAAAAAAACGGCTAGACCAATTTTTATGAAAATCTTTTCAGATCATATTTCCTTGAACACGCTTCGAACGGCACCTGAACGAAGTCGAAATCATTTTTAGTTCTCGCGAAATCGTGCCGGTACAAAAATCACTTAAGTCGTTCAAACAAAAAAACGGCTCGACCGATTTTTATGAAAATCTTTTCAATTCATATGTCCTTTAATACGCTTCGAACGGCACCTTAACGAAGTCGATATCTTTTTTGGTTCGCGCGAAATCGTGCTGGTACAAAAATCACTTAAGTCGTTCTAACAAAAAAACGGCTCGACCAATTTTTATGAAAATCTTTTCAGATCATATTTCCTTGAACACGCTTCGAACGGCACCTGAACGAAGTCGATATCTTTTTCGGTTCGCGCGAAATCGTGCAGGAAAAAATGACCACATACGTACGCACACACACACACACACACACACACACATATTTCTTCTCAAATTTTTGCTTAAAATGCTATTGGGACCTTGAAACGTGTAAATACATTGAAAATTTCGAATCCGATTTTCGGACCGATTACAATAACTTCCTACTGGGAAGTTAACAAGTCCAGCAATTTTCAATCGGGGTTAATTCCACAGAATTGCAAGGCCAAGCAAGCACGTCAAAATTTTTTCTTTTGAGAAAGTTTGCAATTGATTTTGAGATTTAGCAAGAAGCTCCATCTTGCATAAAGGTGCAATATACTTTACATATAGTAGTAGGGGAGCTGACATTCGAAAAAACCATCTCGTCCTAACTTTCTGCCACCTCATATATAAGCTTTCAAGTAATTTGAGCATTTTTTATAATATGACTTTTTATCGGGAAGTGGACCCATCTCGATATAGGAAGGGGTAAAAAGGTGTTATCATTGAAAAAAATTTCTGCCGCTGCGTATGTAGGTTCTCTTAGGGCTAAATAACGGTTAAATAGTAGTGGCAGAAATTTTTGGTCCAAACGCTACCCCTAGGTGAAGTTGCCATTTCACCCACCCCCCCCCCCCACACGCCCAGCATATGGTCAAAATTTTTTTCAATATCTCTTTTGCTTGCGGATGGTAGGCAGATTGTTGTCCTGATTCGGTAAGTACCGAGTAGTTTGGCAACTTTATTGAAAAATGTCGACGCGAATTGCGTACCTTGTAGGATTTAATGTCCTTTGCGTAGTCCATTTATTTATCCTTTCAGAATGAGCACACTTTTAACTTTGAAAAAGTTTTTTGAAGTGAAACTTTTTAACTTCCCAGTAGGAAGTTATTGTAATCGGTCCGAAAATCGGATTCGAAATTTTCAATGTATTTACACGTTTCAAGGTCCCAATAGCATTTTAAGCAAAAATTTGAGAAGAAATATGTGTGTGTGTGCGTACGTATGTGGTCATTTTTTCCTGCACGATTTCGCGCGAACCGAAAAAGATATCGACTTCGTTCAGGTGCCGTTCGAAGCGTATTAAAGGACATATGAATTGAAAAGATTTTCATAAAAATCGGTCGAGCCGTTTTTTTGTTTGAACGACTTAAGTGATTTTTGTACCAGCACGATTTCGCGCGAACCAAAAAAGATATCGACTTCGTTAAGGTGCCGTTCGAAGCGTATTAAAGGACATATGAATTGAAAAGATTTTCATAAAAATCGGTCGAGCCGTTTTTTTGTTTGAACCACTTAAGTGATTTTGTACCGGCACGATTTCGCGAGAACCAAAAAAGATTTCGACTTGGTTAAGGCGCCGTTCGAAGCATGTTAAAGGACATATGATCTGAAAAGATTTTCATAAAAATCGGTCGAACCGTTTTTTTGTTTGAACGACGTAAGTGATTTTTGTACCAGCACGATTTCGCGCGAACCAAAAAAGATACCGACTTCGTTAAGATGCCGTTCAAAGCGTGTTAAAGGAAGTATGATCTGAAAAGATTTTCATAAAAATCGTTCGAGTCGTTTTTTTGTTTGAACGAAGACTGGGAAGTTAATCTTGTGGACCGAAAGGGTCAAAAGCCACATCCCAACTAGTTTTTTTTGACCAAATAATGGCTTTTCAAAAACTGATGTTGTCAAGGATGATTTTCACTGGGCCATGCTACACTTGAAGCCAGAGAGCGAGGTTATTTTAATTAAGCGTTAATACCTTCGTGCAACCCTTTCTGTGTTTTTTATTCATTATAGGCAATCCTAGAATGCTATTTGGCTTCCGTACACGGAGCATAGTTATCGCACCTAAAACTAGTTTTATAGATAAGAGAGCCAAAAGTCTGAACCTTATAAGACGTACCGTAACGTAACTGTACGTAACCTAAAGTACGAACCTGAACATCAAATAGCACCGACATGAATTGACGTTATATACTTGAGGAATGTTCGTTAAATTCTAGCATATTACTTAGGGTGCGGTGGAAAAAACACAAAACGCAAGTATCCGTAAACGGCATCGGTCCCCCAGACACTTTTCGGTTAAATTTTTTCCTTTAACTTTTGCTGAGCGCTTCTAAGCTGTTTATATTTCTTCCACGCGTTAAATAAAGCAAATAAATCGCTTAAATTTTCATTTACGGAATCCATTTTACGCTTGTCACTTGTCACTTTACGTTTTCATTTAGGGCTTTGCGTCAAAATGACTTAAGTAAGCTAAAATTCGTTCAGTTTTCTTACGGTACGCTACGTCATATTAGGTTCAGGCTAAACGCGTAAAAATTAACACACACATATACTATGTTTCTTCTATCTCTTGCTTTCTTTAGCTCTGTTTTTCTCTAACAAGTAATTTTCATGTGCACAAATCGATTTAAAATTCATGTAGAATTCAAAATACTACACATAATATTACGACTCGTCTGCGTTCCGAGTAGGGTTTTTCAAAACTGTTTAACAGTAACAGTAAAACAGCTGTTTTTTGGTTAAAATCGAAAAACAGCAAACAGCTGTTTTTCTCTAATAGGCTATTGAAATTGTCTTTGAGAAAGGAACAATTGCGTTCAAGCATTTTTATGGTTTAATATGTTAGCTTGACACCTAAATATGCTAAAACCACAAAGTGCCCCCCTTTTTTAGGGGTGCGTTTTTGAGCCCCGACCCTAAGTACCCCTTTTTCAGTTTTTTCAAAATATCTCGACAACAAAGCGAAATTCGAGATTTTTACTAAAATACTTTTTTGTAGAAAATTAAATTTCCTATCGAAATGGGGTATTTAAATTTTTTTTCACCATTTGTAATTCAAAGAATAATCGAAAAACTAAACTAAATTTTTTCGAAAAAATCACGTTTTTTCTTTTTTTTATTAATTTGGTTATAACTTTTTTTACGTCATCCTGGGTATACATAAATGTTCACACAAAAGAAACGTTATGAAAAATTGAAGAAATTGCATTTTTTAAAATCTTTGTGCGACCAACGGTGACCGAGAGATAGCCATTCAAATTTGACCATTTTGAGCCTTTTTTTAAATTATTTGCTCTTAAACATTTTTTCTTTGTTGAAGCCTGTGTTTTCTATCTCTATATTCTAAATATACACAAAATTAAGCAAAACATATAATGAATTTATATAAAGGTAAGCTAAGAAACTTGTGGTATAAAAAACTACTTCTGTTTTTTGCAATTATTGTCTCGTTTCGATGAAATCGGTTAAAATAATTTTTATAACGTGGTAAAATCGAAAATCCTCAAAATTAAATAGTCTATTCACCGCATTAACATTCTATTCACCCAAGAAGTGGATCTTCTGATCTTACTTTCATTATTGCCTGAAAAATACAATAATGTATATTTATTGAAATCAAGTATTGGTAAAGTAGATGCAAAATTGTACAGCTGAAACAGCTTTCAATATCAACATATCAGAGTTTCATTGGCTTTATACATGCATTTAGTGGTTGCGATACCACATCATTGTTTCTTAAAGTGGGAAAAAAAATTCCTGACTTTTTTTATAAAAAATTTTGCAAAGTTAGAAATGCATACCAAGGCTTTTTTTTAACAGACAATGCTAAACAGGAAGAAATACGGTTGGCAAGTGAATCCATTGAATGTCGCCTACGATAGTTGAAACGATTACCTAAGAATGTAAGGTTTACGCTATCGAAATTACCCCCAACAGCTGATACTGTAAGATTACATGGGCAGCGAACATATTTTCAAAATCTAACAATGGAAGGGAAATATATTGAATGCTCTCCAATGGGTTTGGAAGATAACCCAAAATGGATTGATGCCAATTGTAATGACTATGTCACCTGCACCGCAATCTCTACTACGAAAAATTTCATGTGGATGTTTAAAAGGCTGTCATACTACAATAATTTTAGTTGCAGAAAGTTTGGCATCATATGCTCCATATTTTGCAAGGAATGTGCAGGTACTGATTGCGAAATGTCCCAAGAAGATGTCGACAACGATATTGATACTGAAGCTGAATGAATATTGAAGAATAAACTTCTTTATGTATCTATGTATGTATATAATGTATCTACTGTTTTTTGTGCCTTCAAAAATTAGTATTTTTGGTAAATTACCTTGAAATTGTTGCTTTATTGCACAACAACAAATTTATTTGCTGAACATTAAAAGAAAAAATGTTTTAGAGCAAATAATTTAAAAAATGGCTCAAAATGGTCAAATTTGAATGGCTATCTCTCGGCCACCGTTGGTCGTACGGAGAATTTAAAAAATGCAATTTCTTCAATTTTTCATAACGTTTCTTTTCTGGGAACATTTATGTATACCCAGGATGCCGTAAAAAAAGTTATAACCAAATTAATAAAAAGAGAAAAAACGTGATTTTTTCGAAAAAATTTAGTTTAGTTTTTCGATTATTCTTTGAATTACAAATGGTGAAAAAAAATTTAAAAACCCCATTTCGATAGGAAATTTAATTTTCTACAAAAAAGTATTTTAGTAAAAATCTCGAATTTCGCTTTGTTGTCGAGATATTTTGAAAAAACTGAAAAAGGGGTACTTAGGGTCGGGGCTCAAAAACGCACCCCTAAAAAAGGGGGGCACTTTGTGGTTTTAGCATATTTAGGTGTCAAGCTAACATATTAAACCATAAAAATGCTTGAACGCAATTGTTCCTTTCTACCCTTTAATTTTGGACATTTTCAATAGCCTATAACTGTTATTACTGTTTTTGAAATTTGGTTCAAAAAATTTGGCGTAAAATAAAAATAAAAAAATTTGGAACCCACACTAATACTAGTAAATTGTTTTTTACAAAGTGCCCTTTTACACGGCGGAACCCCGAACAGACAAAACGAACGAAGAGGGTGGGGAGGACGATGGGGAGAGCGGACAATTTGAGTGAACACCCTGAACGAACTTTTAAACAAGAAAGGAAAAGTCGTTCCCATCGGATTCCAAAATACATAGAATTAACGATTACAATTAAGTTTGGTCTGTTCGGAATCCGGTCATATAAAAGTAGCCAAAGGAATATGAGGACAACAACGCAGTATGAAAATAATATAAAAATTGTGCATTAGTAACCAACACTAATGCAGAGTTTTTTAAATAGAAAATGATCTTTAAATATTGGTGTAAAGTATTTGAGTTTTGTCCAGAATAATTGATCTTCATTCCATCAATGATTGAGCCACTGGTCAAGACGAAACCAGCGATTCGCGAAATATGAAAATAATTTAAGGCCTTGAATATGACATTAGACTTTTCTGCTTTAAACATACTTGTCAAGGCAATGGAGGCCGTAAAATTAGCTGTCACGAATCTTAGTCGTGAGGACGCAACGTTGATGAGTGCAGAAAAAAATTTACAATTCCTGTTCAAGAAGTTTTCTGACGTTAACAGCGACATTAGTAATAAGCGAGAGAAAAATTTAAATGTTCGTGCAGATGGACGAATGTACCCTGATGTCATGAAACTCCATCAAAAACCACCCTGTCGTCTTTTTGGTACCATCGATGTAAAGGGGCCCATACACAGTCGAACAATTTGCGCAACGTAGCCCGTTTTGTAAACATTTTCCCCGTGTATGGGGCGGTTTGATGTGTTGCGCAACTGTTTGATGAAAATCAAACGCGTTTGAAAATTTTTGTGCAACGGCCAACGGGCAGCATTGCGCAATTAGTTACCTCGTGTATGGTGATGTTGGTGCATTCATTCTGTAAAATTATAATTGCCAAACACGCAGTTTAAGACATGTTCTCTCCACGAAAACATAAACCCAACTGAAGTTTGCGCAACTCGTTGCATAGTGTATGGACAATCACATATTTTTTGACAAACACAAATTTGCGCAAATTGTTCGCTCGTGTATGGCCCACTTAAGGGTGGACGATGTAGTTCAACAGTGGCCGAATACTGATGAAAATGAAAATTTGTCGTTACAAATGACACGCTGCTTCAAAAACGTGAATCGTCAATATACAATAATTCGGGGGGTCAGATTTCCAGTGGCTCAAATCGGAATTTACAATTTTCAAAAATACTGGTCAACGCACAGAAAATTTGCAAACTTATATAGTGCAATTCTTTGTGTCAAACCAAAATCGACCTATGTTGAACGTGTATTTTCGGTATGCACTAATTTTAGCGCCAAAAGAAGATGGCGTATTTCAGACAAATCATATCAAGCGCTGCTGTTTTTGAAATACTATGAATACTATTATCTAAAAAAAACTATTTATTACTTGTAAAATTAGAGAAAACTCGTAAAACAGTAAAAACAGCTGTTAACAGCTGTTTTTTTGAAAATTAAAAACAGTAACAGCTGTTTTTTGAAAACCACTGTTTTTGAAAAACCCTAGTTCCGAGAAATGTAGTAAGACCGGTTTTGCTTGCCATATTTATGATCTCGCGTGCGGAGGGTCAATGAAGGATATTAAAAAAAACTATCTAGACCAAGGAGTCCATAAACAAAGGCGCGTTGGTTTAATATTTTTGGAATGGCGTCTAATTCATTGGTCGGGGACTGTATATTGGAAGCAGCTATCTAATACCTGAATTTGGTCATCGAAATACCCGATAGCCTAGACTAAATTTTCGAAGCAGTTGACTACGCAGTACTCACCAAACCAAGGAAGTAGAATAAATGTTATCTCAGACCATATCAAATTGCATTTCTAATAGTAACTCTAGCCTCGAATACTTTTTTTTAAAAAAACCACCGAACCTGTTCCAAAGAAAGGTTGCTACCGTATCGAAGATTCAAATAAACCATTAGCATTAATTATTTACAGAATAAGATAATAGTGTACGATAAGGCTTTTTACTTAGAGACAAAAGTTTTTATGCGAGTTCAACATACCTTAACAAACGCTAACAACTCACCTTGAGATGAGTGTGCCTTTGTCTCCTCAATCAATCGTTAAATAAATTTTGAATAAAAATCAATTTGTATCCACGTGAAATTTATTCAAAAAAATGCAACATTTTTATGGTTCCAAAAATATATATTCACAAATTTAAACAAATTTTTCTAGATTGCAAGAATTTGTCTACGATACCAACCAACACACGTACACTGCGGAAACCAGTCGCCGGTTATGGATAAATTGAGAGAAGCTCGGATATAAAATTAAATATTAAATTTCGAATTAAAAAAAAGTGAAATGAAAAATGGCCAAAGCCAGTCTTGTGTTTCAAGAATGAAATAAAATCAGGCTAGATTCGAACTGAACCAGATTTTTGCTGAGGAATTCGCGATTGTTTTTTTGATCAAAATAAATAAACAAATAAGATACAAAATATTATGATAAAAAGTTTTGATTTTTTTCTTGCGGGAGACATGCGAGGAATTGTGAATTGATTAAGATTTTTTTTTGTGGAACGCGATTTGTATGGAAAAATTTTGCCTGTGCTTGTTAGAAATTTTTAAATTGATTTCTTAAGCTAAAATAATTTGGTTTCTGCTAATTTAAAACATCATTTTTTATAGATTTCGGGGTGTAGTATAACGGTGGTTGACAATTATTTTTTAATCAAAATTAAAATTTTGTTATTTTTGGCCTTTTAATTGGCTTCAAAAATAAAGAAAGTGGATTCTATACATATTTGAGAAAAATTTGTCTCTGATCATAAAAAAAAGGTATTGGAAGAATTTCTCATCAGATTGATGAATGATTGAGTTTGAGAATCTTAGGGGCTACATGCTACGAAGCATAAACTTATGTTGGTCGTTTTAAATTTTAACATGATCGATAACAATTAAGTTCAGCTTCATTGATGATAAATAATTGTTGTTATACCCCGCGCCATAAAATAAGGGAAACTTAAAATGCGCAGTGAGTCTCTCTCTCCTATTCCTCACAAGCGAGCAACGTCACTCTGTTTGTTTAAGAGCGCAAATAACCGGCTAATTTATATTCTCAGTCACAATTGCACTTCCGCGGTCATTTTTCTTATTTTATGGCGCGAGGTCTACTTGTTTTGGTAATCAAATTTCGTACTAACTAGTCCTACTACCTTGGGCATGTCAAAGTGTTTTTGATCGAAAACGAATACATTATTTTGACTCTTGGAAATTAATAGTGTCATATACATATAGATTATGGGTAATGAAAAGTCCTGTTGTTTTTGAACGCGTGCATTTGCGTTGTCGACCCTTATTTAGAATTTCTGACTGAACTAAAACCGGTTTGAGAATGTATGTAGATTCGCATATAATAGATGATTTATGGACGTTTTTTGAATATTATTCAGTACCCTTAAACTTTTAGAATCGTTAGCATAAGTGAAGAAAAGTTGCACTAAAGACATTGGATACTGTATGATTCTCAATAAGGAAATAACGCTGTGGAGGAAGCAAAAAACTTGTTAAATGTTTTTGGTACCTACAGTTTAGTTCGGGTGACATTTCTTGGAAAGTAAAGCCCAGATCAGATGATATCAACAACGACAACGGCTTTATACCACATTTAAAGGCTTGTTTTTGAGTCAAAACTCTTTTTTTTTATGTGAAAACGTCAAGCTCAGGAATCACCCTTTGTACTACTAGTCCGTCATGTCGTTGAAGTCATGGTGCAATGTCTAGTAGTAAGCTTGATGTGAAGGATAGAGGAGGAAAGGATACGTTAGAGGTCTGGAGGGTGCGTGAGTAGATGTCGGTGGACCTTGCGTTTGAACTCTGAGGTGTTATATGAGTTCGGAAATATCGACTGCGGAAGACAGTTCCACAATCGAGTTGTTCTATTTATAAACGAACTTCTAAAACGTAATGTGCGCGAAGAGGGGGGCTGAAGGGTGTGGGGGTGAGCCGAGTTGGCTAGTCTTGTGTTGCGGGAAAAAAGTTGCCGTGTAGGCATAAGGTTTCTAATTTCAGTGGAGCAGTCGCTATAGTAGTAGCGGTAAAACTTGCTGAGGGCTGCTATATTCCTACGGTGGCTTAAAGAGTCGATGGAGGAGCAAATGGTCCTATCGCCAATGAGTTTAATGGCGCGGTTTTGCACCTTGTCCCGCCAAGCCAAGATGGTTTTTGGGGCGCCCGCCCAAATGTACGAGTTGTATTCAAGGCGGGGCCGAATGTAGGACTTGTAGATTGTAGCCAGAGCAGATGGCTGAAGGAGGAACTTGCATCTCTTGAGGAATCCCAGGCATTGGTAAGCTTGTTTGGCGATTTGGAATATGTGATTATTCCATCGCAGATTCGAAGATAAGGTTACGCCTAGGATGTTAAGAGATGGGTCAGCCATTACATTCTTTTCGCCCACTGAGATAGAGGGACGGTCGGTAC